>JAULLF010545052.1:0-10514 GCA_035668175.1 Sarracenia flava
AATGAAAACGCAATAAAAACTCAATGAAAAAGTGGTATTTTTCAAAGATCGAAAATAATACCGTAACCAGATCTGGTTCGATTAAACAATACGAATAATGAAAACTCACACTCAAATCTGTTTTCATTGAAACAAACACTTGTTTTCATTGAGTTTGGCAAAAAAAATCAAAAATCAAAATACATCAATGAAAAAGCAGATCTCAAACCAATGAAAATATAATGAAATTGGCAAAAAAAGATTTTCGTTTGGCAAAAAAACCAAATTGAAAAATGAAAAATATATTTTCGTTTGGCAAAAAAATCAGGTCTAGTTTTTCGTACACTGAAAATCAAGAAAACCGAACAATGAAATCGCATATCTAAAGAAAACCATGAAAACCGAACAATGAAATCACAGATCTGAAAAATCGCAGATCTATCCTTCTTTACCTTCAAGGGAAGTGATCAAGTGAATACATCACTCTCCCTCTCTCCATGTGGTGAATAAGTTTTTTTTTTTTGATCGGTACGTGGTGAACCAGTTGATCTCAAGTCTTTGTTTCTTCTTGCACTGGATCCAAAAGGATGGAGATGGCGGAAGAGAAACTACATTGACCTTCCGGTGCACCTCTCTTTCAGAACCACACTTCAAAAGCTAGGGCTTTTTGGCCGACGCGAACTCAAAAAAGTCCGCTTAGATGTATCCCTCCAACATCAATGGCGGCGGCAACACCACCCCTATCTCCTTCGGTCTCGACCAAACAATACCCTCCACCTCCACTTTCATCCAGGACGACCCTTCTTCTTCCTTCTTCTACTTTCCCACCCCGTCACTTCCCTATGAAGACGACATTTATCTCCGCCACCAACTCCACGAGCTTTTCCTTCAGCAGCCACCGTTCACGGAGGCGGCAACCACTGCACCGCAGGCCTCCAGCAACGCTGCAGGCCACTGCAACGAGCAATGTCACGGCAGCACGCCCGATCAGATCCCAAGGAAGAGATCTTCCAAGAAAGACCGGCACAGCAAGATTGACACTGCGCATGGCCCAAGGGATCGGAGGATGAGATTGTCCCTCGACGTTGCTCCTCAATTCTTCGGTCTCCAGGACTTGCTGGGCTTCGACAAAGCTAGCAAAACTGTGGGGTGGTTGCTGAACAAGTCGAAATCGGCCATTAAAGAGCTCAATAGAGGACTTCGAGTTCCTCGTATGAGCAACAGTTCGTTTTCTGGTTCTGAGGATGAAGCCATGTCTGGAATCGACGAGCCTGCCGGCGATGGAACTCAGTCAGCGAGGACTGATAAGGGGAAACCGAGACCCTCTTCTTCTTCTTCCTCCGTCGTAAAAGAGAAGAAGATCAGAGCACCACGAAAGCCTGCGTTTAACCCGGCCGTTGCGAAAGAATCGAGAGAGAAGGCAAGAGCGAGGGCGAGAGAGAGGACTCAGAGGACAAGGGAAAAGAAAAGGCTCAGCGAACCAAATCAAAAACTAGCTTTTGAAGCAACGAATCATGAGATGAACCTGTTTGAGTGTTGGAGTTCCTATGAGAATGGTGAAGAATCAAGCACCCAGAATCTGAACACCAATCCTTCCCTAGACATGATCGCCGAGGTCGAAGACCTGAGCTCATCCATCATATTCAGCAGCTACTACGATCGGCAAATCTCTCAAGGGGTAAGATCGAAATAATTCACAAAATTTCACAAAAAGTTACAAATTCAGGGCTTAAAGTATCAACTGTTAAATCAATCCATACCAGGATTAGAAACCTCCGATAAGTGTTCCAAACATCAGCCGATTCAATAGCCATATCACCCGCATTCGGCTACGGGTATCGGTTGATTCAATATATATCAATATACATAAGTATATAACACATGTGTAAATTAGCAGGTAACGTGCAATAAATAATATCAAATTCACGAGATCATTTTGGTTTTTGACCCGCCCTCGTGTAATTTTTGCAGCATCAGTTCACAGACTTTCAAGTTTATGGAAAACTGTGGGAGGCCTAGCTACAACAATTAGATCCAAGTTGACGTAGATTATTTCTTGTGCTTTGTTTGGTGATTTGAGTGGATGAACTTAAAAGAAGTGCTATATGCTTTTGGTTCTATGTACAATATGTAAAATAGTATGTTTCTGTGGGTCTGAACATTTTGTTCTGAACTTGTTGATCATCAATGAATTGCTATGTATCCTTCAATGGAAGAAACTTCCTTCCATGTTTCTTGTTTTGTAAATGGTAATATATATCTTGTGTTTTGTCCCTTGTGAACCCTCTATAGTTTCAAATGACAGCCAAGATCAACTTAGCCAGGGTATATAATCTGGGTATCGTGATACATATTGTTTAACTGTAATATAGTCTTGTATAAGTAGATATCAGACAAATGTCGGACAATAGCAACTAATACGTTAATAAATATCAATATCATAGACCCAAAATTTTGATATAAAAAAACGGACAGGACACGTAATGTATAAGTGGATATTTAAAACCATGAACCTAACCAAATAACAATGGATAAATCTATGTGGTAAAGTGTTCAGTCCCAGTTATAACTTTTTTGTCCTGTAACTGTCCCTCAAGTTTTTTCTAGAATGAAGCTCGCGTGTGTATATATATACCATAATTTTAAATCTGAATATTGAAATAAATACTAATATATCTGATATATTAATGTATTGGTTGGTGCCTTACCACGAAGCTTGGTGTAATCGATAGCGATTAGCTTGAACTAGTAACTGATGTAGTTAAATTAAAATGCTCTCTTTATTATAAAATCAATAAAACAGTTTGCTTCGCTGTAAAAAGAGAGAGAGAGAGAGAGAGAGAGAGAGAGAGAGAGGGAGAGCTGTAGAGAGAGAGAGAGAGAGAGCTGATCAACTAATCTCTATATTTCTTATATTTGAAAAAAAAAAATCTTTGAACTTGCCAATCACTTTCTTAAGTGTCTTCTTGTCATTCACTTTGATTGAATGCGTTCAATCAAAGTTCTAAATATCGACTGTTAAAGTGTTGCATTTGAAGAGACCACCAACCTTCTCCCAGAGTTCGTACTAAAATATTATCCTCTTTTGCATCATATAGGCATGCACGGTGTTGTTCTTCCACAAAGAAAAATACCTTTTGATAGATTGAGGGTATGACTCACCTTATAAGGTGTGTTGG
Organism: Sarracenia flava; assembly: GCA_035668175.1. Taxonomy (NCBI): domain Eukaryota; kingdom Viridiplantae; phylum Streptophyta; class Magnoliopsida; order Ericales; family Sarraceniaceae; genus Sarracenia; species Sarracenia flava. The sequence continues at coordinate 3,159 of JAULLF010545052.1, forward strand.
GGACCCCCTAGTTGGGCGATCAGGGATTGAATTTCCTACAATTACCTCCCAGAATGTGGATCTAGATGTGGAAACTACGGTTCCCATAGACGGCGCCAATTGAAGAAACTATTCCTCTATTTGAGCATGTACCAAAATATTGTCCACTTTGCACCACATGGATGAGTACGATATTGTTCCTCCACATAAGAAAATGCGTCTTGGTGGAATGAGGGTATGACTCACCTTATAAGGTGTATTGGAAACCCCTCAGTTAGATGATATGGGATTGAATCTCCCGCACAGTATCAATCGATTCGTGGTGGAACTTTGAATCTCTAATGCTTACATTTATCAATATATCATCAATCGATTTTGTCCTAAATTGACCGATGTATGTTGTATTATCGATACCAATACTTCGACTTAGAACATTCGACTATCCATATTTGAATAGAGAAATTAATCTAACTTCAAATTTTCAATTTTATGCTTTGAATTCAAATCGACATAGAAGTCAACTTCAAGCTATCAGTTATGTGAACATGTTTGATATGAATTGAGGTTTATATGGCGAGCAAGCTCTGGTGAACCTTCGGGGTGACGTTGTTTTGTTGTAACCTGTCCCTTTTCTCTTGTTTTCTTTGTTCTTGTCTTTGTTCTTAATATTGTCAGATTGCTTCCAGACATGGGATAGAATAATCAAATGAAGAATATAGTTCAAGCAACTAATTTAATCGAGTTTGTTTATGGATTGATCGAATGTTCTCCCACAAAGGTTGTTGATGAATCAAATAAAGAAATTGATAATCAAGAAGCTATGTCAGGGAAGAAGATCGACTCACATCTAATGAGTTGTATCACAGCAACTCTGTCTCCCTCTATCTACACTATGATCCTCTCTTGCAAGAACAGCCATGAAGTTTGGCTCATGCTAAGTAAGAAATTTACTTCACTATCTCGATCAAATGTGCAACAATTGAAGAATAAACTGAATAACATCTCCCAAAAGTCAAAATCAATGGATCAATATCTTTAAGAAATTAAAGAAGTGGTCAATATTCTTGCCCTAGCCTCAGATCCCATTGATAAAGAATATCTTATTCTAATCGTTCTCAATGGTCTGGCAGAGGAATATAATACCTTCAAAAGCTTCATACGAGCTACTTCTCGAACTATCATAATAGAAGAACTCTCTGCTTTACTAAGTTTTGAGACTTTGCATGTAGAGGAACTAACCTCCTCCTCACCTAGTGATTTGAATGTTTCATTTGTCTTTACTTTAAACAACAATTTTGGTGGAAATCAAGTAGCAACCAGAGGATACATGCGAGGGAGGTCATCATATAGAGGGGGTGGATACCAAGGTAGGCAATCAAACTCAAGATCCTCATGGAGAGGAGGAGGAAGACAATCTTGGCAACAATCGAGTCAAGTTTCAACAAATCACTCAAATTCAAACAATTTTTGTCCAACACAACTGGTTTCTTGTCAAATTTGTGGAAAGCTATATCACTCGACAATTGATTGTGGTACCGAATGTATACCAATTTTTAATCTTCTCGTCCAAACACTTCTACTTCTAATATTCTATCTCGGGCATGGACAGATGCAACATCATAAACATCTCAATCTATTTATTAAAATTAGTACCTTTATTTAGTTGCAACCGATCATATTACCAATGATCTCAATCGATTACAACTCTATCAGCCTTATCATGGTCAGGATCAGGTAACTATAGGGGATGCTTCAACCCTTGCTATCAACCATACAGGTAAAGGTCTTCTTTTAACTCCCAATGCTTCCTTTAGACTTAATAATATTCTGCATGTTCCCTCCGTTTATTCCAATTTACTTTCGGTTCATAGATTTACTCAAGATAACCACTGTGTTATCTTGGAAGTTGGATCCTTTTTCAATAAGGACAAAGCAACGAAACAAATCTTCTATAAAGGATCAAATGCTAAAGGATTAATTATACCAACTGCAATCATCTTCAATCTCACATCCCATCCAGTTTTCTTCTTCATCCACTAATTCTCATGCTCGAATAAGCACATCTGCTTTAGATGCAATGACATGAAACTTTCGTCTAGGGCATCCATCTCCTGCTAAGCTTCAATATATGGTTAAGGCTCTTCAATTTTCTTTTGATAAAACTTTGACTTGTGGTGATTGTTCATTGGGCAAGAGTCACCGTTTACCTTTCCCTATATCTCAAGCTTTTATTGCAAATAACCTTGGCTCACTAATACATAGTGATATATGTGGACATTTTAATGCAGAAGGCTCTTTGTTCAAGTACTACTTGTTATTTTATGATGACTATAACAAGTTTTCTTGGTTTTTTCCCCTTCAATACAAATCATAAGTTTTTTCTAAATTGCTTGAGTTTGTGGTTTATTTTGAGAACCAAATTCAAACAAAAATTCAGGTACTTATAATAGATTATGGTACTGAGTTTTTTTCTATCAGAAAAATGAAAAACTTTATTACGGGGAATAGCATCAATGAAGAAAACCCAAGCATAATGCTTCAAACACCCAAGGAGACACCAAAGCTACCTTAACAATCATCCGCCTTGTCCATAGTTGGCAAGATACCAACAAGAGAGTAGGAGATGGGTAGCAACATAGCTCGTGCAACAACTAGGCATACAATCAACTAAAACTAAATGACATCCAACAAAATTGTAAGGTACATGGGGAAGAAGTTGAGCAACAAAGGAGAGCAGCAGGGCCTAATCAAAAAGGGCTGATCAACAGCATCAAAGATGACCAGTTGGGTTGATCAGCAGGGGGAGCGACTGCAAGGTCACTCAGCTACAGAAGGAAGACCAGCTCAGTAGCAGCAAAGACCAACAGCTGGGCATCGAGAAATTGATCAAGCATGGCTGAGAAATAAGGTTGATCAATTGGGAAGTTTGGCAACATCAAATACGGCCAGCTGGGCTGATCAGCAGGGGGAACCACAGTAAGGGCTGCTCAGCTGTAGAAGGAAGACCAGCTCTGCAGTATGAAATATCAACAGCTTGGCAACGAGAGCTAATTAGCTAGGCAACTAGTCAACAAACATTGATCAAGCCTAATGGTTGATCCGCTACAAAGGTTTGAAACCCACTGAGCAGAAAGTGCAAGTGGCACCCCATAGCAATAAAACAAAGCAGCAACTAGCTTCATAATGCATCAACAGCACACAAGGAAACAAAATGGATGAACAAACAAGCCAATGAAGTAGGCATCAAGCATCACCATCCATAGTTGCAGGGATCTATGCAGCTAGGAGCACAACAAGCAAAAATAGGGAACAACTGACCTCTACAGCATGTTAACCCAAGAAAGGTCCAATTTCTTGACTGACTCAATATTTTACAAAAAATCTTCTACCAACTGTGCATTTAGATCAATACCAGCTTTGATCCACAAAGCTGCCTCCATCTTTGCATTCCCAGCAACTTTAGCCAAAGACGAGGACACCTAATTGAAAATAGTGTTGTTACGAGCAAGCCAAATGGTTGTGAAGACCACCATGATCCATATTTTCTTCTTGAGGCCACCTTTGTGCAACCTTTTCCATCATTGTAAAAGGTCAGATAGGCAGTTGGGGAACACCTAGGCACATACCCAACATGTCATAATGGCACTCCATAACTTCCAAGTCTAAGGGTAGTGGATTCTACTGGGGCATTGCATAGAACACATGTGGTCAATTGGGGGGATGGGAGTGCATTCCATTTGTGTAGTAGTTGTTTAGTTGGGAATCTTTCATGTAAGGCCAACCAAAAAAAAAAAAAGAATTGCACTTTAGGTGGTATAAACATGACCCATGCCTCTTTGGCATGGGGATAAACCCTGATTTAAGTCTCTAACCATAGAACAAATATATTTAATTAAGTAGGACCCACAGTTACCTTGGGCCCATATCATTGTGTCCTCCTTCCTTGGATTTGGTAGCTAAGGGATGAGGAGAAGAAGGAGTTGGTTGAGGTTCTCCTTTTCTCACTCAAATAGGATCCTTCTGAACTTTAGCTCGCAGGGATGCTCTAGGTTCCCCCAATCCAGATATGTAATAACCGGATCCTTTTAATTAATTATTTCTTTAAATCAAAAAGAAATTTGGGTATTGATTTTTAAACCCCGGAAAATTTTTTCGGATAACCTATTTTATTTCGGAGATTTTGATAAAAATTTAAAAAAATTTTTCTTTAAGAAAAAATGAGATTTTATAAGGCATATTTATTTGTCTCCATTATTCTAGAATTTTCTCCTACAGAAAAATAAAAATAAAATAAAAACAAAAGCTAATGCTATTTTTGGCCCAAAAGTCGCGACACGCACACGCGACTGAGAGAGAGAGAGAGAACCAGGTGAGAGAGAGAGAGGGTCGGAGGGGGAGAGGAGGTCGTCGGCCACCACCAGACACCGCCGACCATCGTCGACCACTTCCGGACCACCGTCTGTCGCCGTCGACCACCGGAGGGGGAGAAAAATAGAACCAAACCACCGGAGAAGCAGAGGACGCGACTTCAGATCTTCGACAAAGGGTTTGATCATCGAAATGGTTTGATTTCTCTCATTTCTCTTCACCAAGGTAGGTTTTTAGACATTTTAAACTTCTCTACGAATATAGATTGTATCAATTTTGTGGTTTTAATGATCAATCAAAACCTAGAGTGTCGGCAACCCGTCTGGACCGAAAATGGTTTTCTTGGCTTTCTCTTGCTTAAATCTTGTAATTGATTGTTTAAAGAGGCCTTAGAACATTGTGATAATTATTTTTAGCTGGCTAGAAATTCCGTAGCTTGATCGATTTTGGATTTGGACATATTAGGGTTTCAGTTGGGTTTATTGACCTAGAATTGGGGTTTTCGACCCTAGCTAGGTTGTTTCTAGAAATTGACCTCGAATATTTGTAATTGGCACATCGATTAGCCTATGTTACGAATTTGGTAATTTTTGGGTTGAAGGAACTAGCAATTATTAATTAGACAAGAAGAGGGTGGTTCGGGTTTTGACCCTATTGTGGTGATTTATTGAGATTGACCCCGATTCCATGGTCTAGGCTAAAAATGTGACATACCTTACGAATTTGGTAATTTTCGGAGCATATATGATTAGCCTTTATTAAGGAGCTAGTAAGTTGGAGTGTGGGTCCGATATTGGACTTCTAGAATAATTGTATTCGAATGAGTTAAGATATGAATCGTAGAGTATTGAGTGAGTTGAGGATTGATGTACAACTTAGTAAATGCTCATCTATGGCTTGGTTGAGGTACTCGATAATGGTTAAGTAACTTAAGTTTGCCCTTACATTGGCGAATCCTATAAATTACCCTCGTGGTAGTGACCCCATAACTTAATATTATTTGGGTGAAATGAGAGGTGAGTAGTTTGATATTGTTGCAAAAATTGGAATTATTGTTGAGTACCAAGTTCTTGAAAATAGAGGTAGGTGTTGTGTAGAGTTAGATTGTGATTGAGGTATTTTATACTTCTTAGGCTCCCTTTCTAGTAGCCTATATTTCTTGGATATCGAGTTATACGATTGGATAGTGTTTGGAGAATATGAGAGTACCTAGGCTCCCTTACGTATAGCCTATGAATTTTTCAGTCGAACTTAAACTTACGGAGATGTATCTATATGTTGTGTTAAGTCGAAATTCAGTTGATTACTTGAAGTAACAAGAGGTGCTTAGGCTAAACTATCTTAGCTCGGTTAAGTCAGGGACTTCTTTAAGTCACTTGAGTTACGTTAGGTCGAACGGCCTAGATAACCTAGTTTTTCACGTGGTGTTTGGTTAATATACTTGGTGATTATGTGGCTCCCTTATAAATGCCTTTATTGTTCACGAACGAGTTATGCGTTGGATTTGGATCACAACCGTTGATGATCCATAGGCTCCTTTATGATAGCTTGTATTGTTTACTACTGGGTTATGTGCTGGTTAGGATATCCCTTCGGTTGATATCTATATGTTGATTATAATATTCATGTGGATACCTTTGCATCGGATATATGTCATAGTGGATAATCCTTAGGCTTCACTTTTATAGCCTCAATTTTGGTATTTAGAACATACCGTGGATGGCCTTTATGGCAGATTGTGGCCTTTATGACAGATTGTGGCCTTTATGGCAGATTGTGGCCTTTATGGCAGATTGTGGCCTTTATGGTAGATTGTGGCCCATGTGGCATATTACCACCCTGTATGGGTTTCATTGTGGATGGTCAGTGTTTGTATCCTTGTATATGTATGTTCTTGGATGCTGTGTGTTATTGATGTGGGGATCAGAGAGGGAGTGGGGAGTGGAGTCGAAGCCTTCCGACTAGCGTTGATGTGTTCCGTGAGGTCGGTCCACGTTGATGTGTTCCGTGGGGGTTGTGCAGTAGGAGATGGTCAGGACCTTCCCATCCACGTTGATGTGTTCCGTGGGACTGGTACAACCGAGGTTAGACTCGTCCGTTACTCCGAGATCCGTCTCTGGTGTGTGTGTGTTTGTAGCGTAAAGTTTACGAACTATGGTATGGGACATAGCTTGTCTACTTTACCATACGTGGGGGTGTGAGTATGTACGCGTAAGGTCTACGAGCTATGGTATGGGACATAGCTTGTTTACTTTACGATCCATGGTGCTTGGTGTGGATCATGTGTGCATTATTCTCTTATGTGTATGACCTTGATATTGTATACGAGGGGTATATATTTGTATATTTATACATGCGTGTACTCCATACACGAGTTGTTACGATATATGTGATATTCGGTTGGATCATAGATCCGGAGATGATACGGGATGTGGTTGGGGTGCGGTCGTATGTTCTTGGCCACCCGTTTTAGTTATGGTTTGAGGAGCCGGATGTGCTTATTTATGCTAGACGAGCTTGGGTATTAGACCCGTTACCCTTGTGAGGTAGATGTTATGCTTGATTCACATATCCCTCTAGATCGTATCTTGTTTTAGATTGGTATATCCTTGTCGCAGACACCTTGTGGACATTTCACTTTTACCCTTGTTGATGATATCCTTATCCCTGATATCTTTATTGTTTGGAGTTGTGAGCTTTTCAGGTTGGAGCATAGTACAGACATGATATGGATGGGCAGTTGGATCCCTATGGGATAAGTTTGGGAGATAATCCCTTAGATCTTTTGTGAAAACTGAAAATGTGGGAAAACTATTTTATGAAAAAGAGGGAAATACAATCTTTTTAAGAAACATTTTCTTAAAACTAGAGTCATGTGAATACAGTTTTTCTGTAAAACTTGGAACTCGATTCCTACTTTATTGGTGTAAGAGTATTCACATGCTCGGCTCACATGTTTTACTTTTTATTCAGTTGTTAGTGTATTTTCCTACAACCGTGGCTCAGCCA
>JAULLF010545160.1:0-10514 GCA_035668175.1 Sarracenia flava
ACTGGTACTATCTATGCAGCTATGGTACTTGGCTCGGCTAACATATATACCCTCCCCTGAGTCCCCTGTGCAGGTGGCCTAACTAACTGAACTGAAGAAGATCCACCCCTAAATTTGGTGGACTGTGCTTCTGGGTGCTGATGTGTCTGTACGGGTCCATGCCGACTCTGAGTAGACTATCCCCATGGTGTACCTACCGTGTTTAGCCCACTCTGACCCTGTGGACAATCCCGACGTATATGTCCAGACTATCCACACTGATAGCATATAGCAGAAGATCCGACTACTCATCTCTGAGAGGACTCCCTGGCTCAATGCCCAGCATGTCCACAAGTATAACAAGACATGACCCTCTGACCTGACTGCCCAGAAGACATAGTGGATGGAATCGACGTTGTATGCGACTGCTGCTGTCGCGGTGTAGAAGAGAAAGATCGACTATCCCCAGACTTCCTCGTGCGTGATTGCTACCCTGATGACTTAGCCAATATAACAGAAGTCGGTGGTCGTGTAACATCCTGACCCCGGATAATAATAAAAAGATAAGGAGATACCAAAAACCGAAACTCTGGCCAAATCTTAATTTCTTAAAATATCTGTTTAAAACAATAAAACATCTTTCTTTCAAGAAACATCAAAACGGTTGGAAAATATTCTAACTTTTTTTGAAAAATTTTAGTAGAGTTTCTCCAATTTTTGGTCTATCCTCAAAGGGCAATAACCTGTAAACAAGAAAAAGTGACAACAACAATCCACAAAGCCGATCCACAGCATCCACCAAACTACATCAACATACACCCCTAACCACCAATTCTACTCAAGCCCAAAAAGGAGAAACAAAAACTACTATAATGAAAGATGGTCTTATGGCCGTACAATTTTCCAACTATAGAAACTGAAGTGTAAATTAATATACATTCATCCAAAAAAAAAGGACAATGGGATAAAATAAACATTATAATATCTGAAAGCTCTAGCTTTCCCCTATCCTTGCGTTAACCTCCAAAGTTTCTCGCTTAACCAAAAAAATGATAACAGGGCTGAGCCCCAAGTAGCAGGATAATAGACAAAATAAATCTGCATCATGATATGCAATGATGGCATGCGTTAAGTACGGGTAATGGAACTAACATAATACTCTTTCCTTAAAATTAGATATCACATGCCCATTTTCAAATGAAAAATAACCATATTGTAAGCGAAACAGTTTGGTATTACAAGTCTATACTCACAATCCCAGGTCTGACATTTTGTTATAAGACAACAACTTAACATAAATTTCATGTGAGAAAAGTGAATCATATCAAGCTTGTATTTAAAAATCCAGGTTATTGCATATCCAATTTTAGTATAATCAATGCACATAAGAATGATGCATCCACCCTCACATTCCCACAACTCCATACACACCATCCGAGCACAACCTTACAACTCAAGGAACTATGAGTTGAAGGCTTTGTCGACTTGATTCGAGCATAATTTCCAAACCAATGGGTTTGAGGGCCTGGTCGACCATTTTCGAGCACAACATTACAAACCAAAGTTTGAGGGCTTGGTCGACCCTTAGTTGAGTACAACTTTACAAACCGAAATTTGAGGGCTTGGTTGACCCTTATCCGAGCACAACTTTACAAACCGGTAGGTTTGAGGGCTTGGTTGAGCCTTTCTTCATTCCAACCACCTTGCCAACACCACAACTCATCAACAAGCAACCCCATATCTTGATATGGATGCACCCAATGAAAGAATAAGCATTAATCAAAGCATAACCCGTGATCCAATCATATGTCAGGTCATGAGTGCATCAAAAGTAGAGATAACATCAATCTACAAATATCTCATCACAACAATCACATAATCAACTCACCAAAATTAATGCTAATTCAAGTTAGCTTAAGTATTTTCAATTGTTTCAACCAAGCTTAAATACAACATAAGCACGTTTTTATTAAGTAAGGTTCAGATACACTCTAACTTTACCCCTTTAACATTAATTTCGATTAAATGGGTCCATTTCAAGATTTTCCCAAATTACTCCAAATATTCTAAATCCAAACTTCAAGGGTTAACATGATCTTACGAAAAAGATATCAACATCGATTTGTAAAATATATCGCAACACATGTATCAATATCGTCAGTAACAGGAATAAGGGAAAGCATATGATTACCTTAAACTTCAACAAATGGGTTATTGAAATCAACATGTGGTATAACAATATTTTTGTTATTTTAACTCACCTTATGGTTCAAAACATCTAATCAATACTAATCACAAGTTTCGAGACTCAAAACATTATTTTTCTCAACATTCATCAACTCGGTAATTTTTCCTGAAAGTCCTTCAAATATCCAAAACGCGTCAAATTCGACCCATAAGATACTCTCTGTACCAATTTCACACAATTGATATCGATTTCTCAAAATTATCTCAATTCAGAAAAAAACCCCAAATTTTTGCCAAGTTCCAAATCTAAACCCTAGCTCGTCCAAAATCAAAATTGATTGAACCTATGTCATTCTAGCAAGTTAGGATAGTTATAGCAAGGTTCAATTTCATCTCTCACTTATTAATTTCATAATCCAAAACTAACAATCCAAAAGACAAGTCACGTAGGGTTCGACAATTCCATTATGATCAAAATAGAATTTTTGGAGAAAAATTCTCGATCCATATCAACAAATAGGTTTATAAGGTTTAGATTCCTACATCGATCCGAAGAAAAGTGAAAAAATCGAACAGACATGGATTGTCAGAGGTGGTGGTGGTCGTTCGGTGCTATGCGGTGGTTTTGTCTTCACTGCTCCTCTCCCTGTGCCCCTCTCTCTTTCCCTTGCTCTCGTCGGTGAACGATGGTGTCGAAGGCGCGCTGGTGGTGGTGGTAGCCTCCCCTTCTTCTCCTCTTCTTCTTCTTCTGCTCCTTCTCTGCTCTTCTCCTTTGCGACTGGTTTGCAAAATTTTGTTTTCTGCCAAGCGCGACTGTGCGTGGTTCGCGACTATTATGTTTTTTTTTTTCTGTGTATAAATAAAAATACATATATATACATATACCTCCATATATATACATATATTTTAACCTATTAATAAAAAAGGTTTAATCTTTTAATCGGAAAAAGAATTTTTGCTAATACAATAGCTAAAAAAAATTAGCCTTCCAATCTCACCGTCAACAAGTTAATAAATAACCATTTCTTTTTAAATATTCAAGGATAAAATAAATTATCCAAAATTTCCCGATTTTAAATAAATTATTAATTAAATGGTTCAAAACGTTACAACCTCCCCCACTTAGGAGATTTCGTCCTCGAAATCATTATACCTCACTGATCAAACCCGGTCTCAACAAGGTGAACTGTTTCACATCTTCCCAACAAACCGATAACCTACTTGGTATGCCATACTACCTTCAGAAGTACTTTCTGAATACCCAACGGATAGCTTCTGGCGTCGGTAAACTCTGAAAATTGGTAAAAGGTTCTCAAAGTCAAACCAGCAAGCTTACAGCATGTACTCACAAACCACAAGTATCCATAGCTGATGGCAGACTCTTGCCAACACAAAATGATCCCAAATCAGATACGGTGAAGACTAAAACTCCAGTCAACAAATGGTTTCGCTGATACACAATATTCTCGAACAGTTCGTCAAAATTACTATTACCAGAAGGCCTTTTTTGTCACACACGGACCCATAACATAACTATACGAACTCACTGATGCATGATATAGCACGTCATACCAAACGGAGCATCGATCTAACACAGGCACACTTAGATTCGTAACTGCTACACATATAGTAAGAGCTTCACAACCAATATGAAAGTGATCCCACACCGAACATACTTATGTAACCTTTCAAAGCATTTTACTGTCTCATACTCATAACACATCACACTAAACAAAGTTCTTTGTGTACTCATACTAGATCACCGTTTCAATTCCTCTTTGGATAACTTCACAAAGGACTCCAAGGTCGATAACTCATCATGTATACGATCTCGTAGTATCAAGAACCAAAGAATGAAATCATAAAAGGAAACGATTAGATCACCACTGATACTTCCACTCACCGTTTGTTTGCCCTCAAGGCACCAATACTTGACTGTAACACCCCAAAATAAGATCATGTTTTAATTCATCATAAAATATTAATAAAATATTTGTTTTATCCCTTTGAAGAAAACCAAGTCTGAATTAAAAGATGAAATTAAGTCGGACTGTGTATTACATCAGCCACTTCAACTTTCAAGCAATCACGTCAACCACGTGACCCAGAACTTCACTTAACTCCATTGGCACCACAACAACAACCAACTTAACCAGAACTCCAAAGATATCCTTGCCAAGGTATCGATCCTACGTAGAGGATCCTCATAACTTATCTCTGACAACTATACAAACTATAATTGTTCTCACCGTAACAGGTTCGCAAACTAAACTCATCAGAACTGATCTCCATAGAACCATACACAAAAAATAAAGAAGACTAGTGTCGACACAAAGAATACAAGTGTCGACACCACAGGGTAGTGTCAACACAAAGAAGCTAGTGTCGACACAAAAAAAAAGGATCCTGAATTCCTCTTGAGCTCAGTGTCGACACCACGGGGACATGAGTCGACCCAACCACTACCAACCTCAACCAGCACCAACGTGATCAACTTACACCAATACCTCCAAACACCAGCATCAACACACAAACCACATTATCAAGAGAGACAACAACCCGAACCTCAACACCAAATAACCAAGCAATCTCACTACTAAGCCAGCTCCATCCCAAGTAACTCACAAAGAACCTACACATGGCTCGAAATACCAAGTGCAACTTAAAGGAGACTGTTGGTCCACTAAGGCAGCCCAAGAGGGGGTGAATTGGGTTTTCAAAAATATTACAGAATTAAAAACTATTTTTGAAAACTCTTTGGCTGTTTAAAAGGAAATAAACAAGAAACTAAATTGCAGTAGAAATTAAAGAGTAAGGGATAGAGATACTTCAACCACAACACAAAAGATTTATAGTGGTTCGGCCAAACCAGGCCTACATCCACTGCTGAAGCTTCCCCTAGAGAATTCTCACTATTCAGAATGTTTACCGGGCACACTCCAAGCCTTTACAAAGATGCTTGTGGGAACAATCTTCAAAGCCTAATTGGAGATGTTTGCGGGCACACTTCAAAGCCTAACCGAAGATGTTTGTGGGCACACTTCTTCAAAGCCTAATCAAAGATGTTCGTGGGCACACTTCTTCAAAGCCTAACCAAGCTTCAAGATCACACTTGCGCTTCTTCTTTGAGATTTACTCACTCAAAAGAACAAAGGGTGACTCACCCTTGTTGACAAATGATTGAAGAATAAACAATAAGATTCACTCACTCTCAAAAGCTAAAAGGATTTGGAATGAATATGTAATTAATGGAGAGGAGCACAAACAGGTCTAGTGTGAAAAACCAGAGTTAAATCTCATTGAAATGAGAATTGAATGTTCGGAGCAGAGAGGCAGTTAGTGCGATGATAAATTGATTTGTCTCTTATTCACCAACCCTCTCAATGAGGAGTAATGACTCCTCAAATAACCTTTCAGAAATTTTAAACATTGGATAGGATCTTCTAGCCGTTGGACCAATTTAATGCTCTGAAAATCTATCCGTTAAAGCTTCAGGATTTTGAAATCTGTGTTCATGATTCGAATCGTGGTCGTGAAGGATTGAATCATGTACTTCATATTGAGGCTGGGATTCGAATCATGACAGCCAAGGATTGAATCATGTGGCCATTTCTTCATTGAGAATCCAATCATAAATCTGATGATTTGAATCAAGATGGCTTTTTGTTCTGGTGATTCGAATCATGCAATCCAAGGATTGAATCGAGTGCCCATCTTGGAACTGTTGATTCAATTCATGATACTGGAGGATCGAATCAAATTAGCTTTTGTTCACTGGAGATTCGAGTCAACAAACTAAGGGATCGAATCAAGGTCTTGATTTTGAGGCTGTGATTCGAATCAACATATGGAAGGATCGAATCAACTGGCCCTTTTTGACTATGATTCGAATCATAAACATGAAGGATCGAATCACGTTGCAGTTTCTAAGACTGAGTATCGAATCTAGGAAATGTTGATTCGAATCAAGTTGGACTTTTTCTGAATCTTGGATTCGACTCTTGGATCTTGTGATTCGAATCATGTGAGCATGTGATTCAAATCATCCTTCTGTTTTGCCTTAGAATTGATTTATCTTTGGACCCTTTTCTTACTGCATGTCTTTCTTTTCTCTTTTGGCCTTCTTGAACTTGAGCTTGATCTCCCCTTTGGCTAAACAACTCCAAATGGCTTCACCTTCAATTTTCATTGATCTTTAATATCTTCTCTTGACTTTTTGCTGTGTATTTGACTTTAAATATATTGATTAAGCCCTAAAAATACTTTCTCAAATACAATAGATTTAGCAACAACCAAATCAGAATGTTGTTATGTCAAAATCAAAATAAAGAATTACCCCAAAAAAATCAAAATAAAGCTTGATTGAATAAGCTTTTAGGCTAACACTTTTAGCACAAGGTGTCGATATTAAACTCTTGAGGTTGTTCTCTCTCCTCAAGTACCAAAAAGGTGTCGTCTCATTACAAGGGGGTCGGCCCAGGACTACTGGGTGTCGACACTAACACCACATGGTGTCGACTGAGAAACTATTCATACAAGAAGGTGTCGACGCTTTTCTCATAAGGTGTTAACCCTGAACACATGTTTAATAGCATATATCAGGGATATACAATTATACATCACAAGCATTCATCATGCCTAATTCTCTACAATTTTTATTGAATCTATCTTCTTGGAGAGACTTAGTAAATAAGTAAGCAAGTTAAATATCAGTACTAGCAAACTTTAATTCTACATCTCCCTTTTTGACATGATCTATAATAAAATGGTATTTAATTCAAATGTGCTTTATTCGTGAGTGTTAAATAGGATTCTTTGTTAAGCAAATAGCACTCGTATTGTCATACAAGATAGGAATATTATCAAATTTCAACTTAAAATCTTCAAGTTGTTGTTTGATATATAATGTTTGCGCACAACAACTACTAGTAGCTATGTATTTAGCTTTAGCTGTTGAAAGGGCAACATAGTTCTGCTTCTTGCTTAACCATGCAAAGTCCACATCAAAGTAGCTTAACAAGTCAAAAAGATTGTGACTTAAATACCATAATCCTAGCTCAATTGTGCCTTTCAAATACCTTAGTATTCGTTTGACAGCATTTAAGTGAGATTCCTTAGGACAAGCTTGAAAACGAGCACATAAACAAACACTAAACATGATATCCGGCCTACTGGCCGTTAAATATAACAATATACTAATCATGCCTCTAAAGAGTTTTGAATCAACACTTAGCATTTTCGTCGTTGTCTAGTTTGGTTATAGTACTTATGGGTGTGCCAAAGGGTTTAGACTCATGCATCCTGTAACGTCATGACTTCAGATAATAATAATAATCTTAAGAATTGCCAACAATCGAAACTCAAGCTGAATCTTTATTTCGTAAAACATCCCTTTAAACCGATAAAATGTCTTTCATTAAGAAATCTCAACAAGGTTGAAAAATATTCTAACTCTTTTTGGAAAATTTAGGCAGAGTTTTTCCTGTTTTTGGACTATCCCCAAATGGGCAATAACCTGAAAACAAGATATATGGATAACCTGGATATCAACAATCTGTATACACGGAAAAATTAGACTATTCTAAGCTACATCAAGCCGTTATCCGGCACAACTACACTACTATGAAACATATATCTCAAAATATAAAACGGATGGCCAAATGGCTCTTGTAACCCAACAATTGAAAACATAAACTACTTACCCGACGTTATCTCACAAGCATGCAACTAAATGGAAGAATGGCCTTATGGCCGTACAGTTATCCGACAACAAAAACCAAAATACAATGAAATGACATACATTCATCCATCTCAAAATATAAATGACAATAAAGAAAAAGGGGCCTTATATTAATGCAACACATTTAGTTCATTTTGCCCTCTTTAGATGTTTACGTCCTTATCCGCTTGACCTAAAAAATGTTAGGAGGGCTGAGCCCCAATAGTAAGATAATAGACAAAATAAACCATAACATGATATGCAAGGTTGGCAAGTGACAAATACAAGTTCTAGCCAAAAAGTAATACAATGTCCTTTTCTTGAAAATAGATATCACATGCCCATTTTCAATTAAAGAAAAATAACCGCATTGCAAGTATAATGCTTGATCATATCATGACCATACTCTTAACTCCAAGTTTGACACGTTGTCATGAAGTAATAACCATACATAAACATTATGTAAGAAGAAGAGTATCACATTTAATTTCTATCCAAATTCAATATCATTGTTTACTCGATTTATCAACCATCTTTTGTGAAGTTATGTTCACAATCTCTTCACCAATCATTAATCAATACAACACTTTTACAAACCAAGAGGTTGAAGGCATGACCGACCTCTAAACAATCCAATGCAACACTTTTACAAACCTGAAGGTTTGAAGGCATGGTCGGCCTGTAACCAATACAGTACGTGACTAATGCAACACGTATCCAATACAACACGTGGCCAATGCAACACGTGACCAATGCAACACGTGGCCAATGAAATACTTTTACAACCTGAAGGTTGAGGGCACGACTGACCCGTAACCAAGAAATACAACTCTCTTTTACAGATCCGAAGGTCTGAGGGCAAGGCCGATCCATCTACCAATCCAATGCAACTGTTTCACAGACCCGAAGGTCTGAGGGAAAGGCCGACCCATACACCAATCCAATGCAACTCTTTTACAGACCCGTAAGTCTGAGGGCAAGGCCGACCCGTATACCAATCCAATGCAACTCTTTTACAGACCCGTAGGTCTGAGGGCAAGGCCGACCTGTACACTAAACACAATCACTTCACCAACACAACATCTCATTCACGTGCACCCATGTCATGATATGAATGCATTTAATGCATGAGTATGCATGAATTAACATGTAACCCATCAACCAATCACTAGATCCAATCATCAAAATCTAAGGCTATTTTAAGGGAGCCTACACATCTTTCGATACCTCAATTGAAATCCAATACATCATAATATAACATGCCTTTCGTGGGTTTGAATTCAAACATAATTTAAGTCATCAAATGAGAGGGGCTAATATAAGTTAGCCTAAGTATTTTCAATCACGTTAATCAAACCCCAAACGCAACCTAGATTAAATTTCATTGATTTGGTCGAAAATCCCACATTCCCACAATTACACATAAGTCGAACCCTAGTTTATCCAAAGGTCAAATAGATTATCCCAATCTCACTCCGACAAGTTAGGATAGCCACCACAGGGCTCAATTTCATGTTTTAGGTTGCCAATTGTTTAGTTTAAAACCCAGAAATCAAAGCTAGGGCTCACAGTCACAGTTCAGTTCTCAATCTCGGTTCAAAGCAAACTTTTAAGAAAAGATGCAATCCATATCAATAGATGAGTTTATTAGGTCTAGAATCCTACCTCACAATCGAGACAATACCAAGAAGCTGAGTCCAATCCCTAGCTGTCCCGAACCAACCCCGAAAGTGCGCCCAATTGCCAAAATTAGATTGCCAACTTGCTACTTAATTAACGGGGATAAAATCCAGTAATCCAAAAATTATCAAATTTTAATCACGGGCTATATTATATGTCATAATAATAGAATTGGAGCCAATTTCACAAAATTATCCTCGTAGGGCCGAAATTCTTAAATTAGTCCCAAAAATCAATCTGAAACCCTAACTGTCCAAAAAAATGAAATTGATTCCACAACAACACTTCTAGAAAGCTTAGATATGTTGGATCCAAACCGAGCCGGGAGCGGAAGCATTGTATAGGTTTAAAAAATCGATTTTGTGTGCCTTTTTCATGAATAGGGACATGCAATAACGAGACTAAAAGAAGCAATACCGATATAGATTTGTTGAAAATCTATAAGTGTTCCACATAACTGTTGAGACGACTACGCGATCTTCTCACGTATTACCCTCGCACGTACTTGACTTCGGTGGGTGTGCACCGATCCGAGACAAGTTTCTCTAGGTTTCAACACACTAGAACTTCTCAATTCCTCCAAGCAAAAAGCAAGAACCCGAGGGGAAGAGAAGATAAGGGCGGCAGCAACCATGACAAAATGAGGTTAGGGTAGTGTTTTTAATTCCCATATTATGCATATATAACCCTCTATGTATTTTTAAGAAAATAATAATAATAATAAATATTATTATTCTCCTACCAAAATACATAAATAATATATATACAAAATATACACTAAAAACACCCATGCTAGGGCCGGCCAAAGAGAGGGAAAAAAAGGAAAAAAAGTCTATAGTTTCCTAAAATCTCTCCTAGACAATATATCCATGCCTTATTATTTGCTATCCAAGATATATACAAAATATATCTAAACAAATTAATTAGGCAACTATATTCTTCATGGCCG
>JAULLF010545266.1:0-10508 GCA_035668175.1 Sarracenia flava
TCTCGTGCTGTTTCTTGGCTTGTTTTGTTGTTGTTTTGGTGTAGTTTTGCAGTTTGTCTCCGAAACCTGTCTAAACACAAAAACACTACAAAAACACGATATCAGAGAATAAAAATGGACTAACTCAGTGTAAATTAACGGGTCTAAATCGTCACTTTTGAGTGCCGATCATTCACCTAATCAAATCTTGTACTAGGTGGCGGTGGCTGAGATTTGGAGGACGAGATGGACTGATTTTGTGCTTATTCTTCATCTTTGAGGTAGGATTTACCCTAACCTTTGAATAAATTGTGTATTGTGTGATGATTTTCGGGGTTGTGTTAAGTTTTGGTTAAAAATCCTAAATATCTAGAGTTAGATCCAAAAAATAGAAACCCTAGGTGTCTTTAACTTGAGGTTTGTTTAGTTTTTATCCATATATGTGGTGATTAGAGCCTTGTTGCCTTATCAATTTGATAAAAACTATGGATTTATGAAAATCTTGTATTAGGGTTTTAAGTAGATTTCAAGGAAAAATCTAAAATTTAGGAGTTTTAGTATCTAAGCCCTTGAAAGTTAAATTGATAATTAAGGAAGGGAATTAGAATATGTAGTGATCTTACTGCTTGAGGTTTTTGATGAATTCGCTTGAGGTTGAGCTCGCGGGATTTTAGCTAAGTGGTAGTACTAATGTAAGTTAGGGTATGTGAGAGGACCATTGGTGATTTAGGTCCCTATTTTGTATGTTCATGCTTGTGGGGGAGCTAAAATTATAATTAAGTGTCATTCACTTAATTTGGATAAAATCAACATGTATGAGAAGTATGGGATTTTGACTAAGTGTTGGTGTGCTTGTATTTGTGAGAGTAGTGGATGGTTAATTGGTGACTTAGGCCACCTAATTGATAAGCTTGTGTATCATAGATGGTTGAAATCATAACCATGTGTGATTCGCCTTTTTAGGGTTAAAAACCATAAGTGTTGACGACGTTGAGATTTTAGGTAAGTATAGATGCCCATTACTTCTTGATACCTAAGTGTGGGTAAACGATTCAGATGGTGGACAAGGCCACCTTCTTGACATGGACATGTGTATAGAGGCACGTAGCCCTGATGCATAAATGGGTTTTGCAGTCTAGGTCTGAGGACCTCGTCAGTTGGAGTGACCGGAAGCTTAAGACTCCTAATTTATAGCTTATGGTTTGCAGTTTGTGAGGCTTGAGGCCCATATCTTGTAGTGTATGACATTAAGGTGTAATCCATGGCTTGTAGGACATAAGGCTCATGATTTGTGGCTTTAGACTTGAGGCGTGTGAACCGTGGTTCAAAGTTTGTCGGGTTTTAGAACCATGGATAATAGCTTGTGGTTCACGACTTGTTTCTTCTATCTCGTAGCTTACGGCTTGTGATTAGTAGTCAACTTATAGCTCGTAGCTTGCGATTAGTAACTCGTAGCTTTAGACTCGAAGTTGTGCTTAGTAGCTCATAGCATGTGGCATGTAGCTTGTGGGTCATGATTTGAGGTTCGAGGTTTAAGCCTTGTGACTTATGGCATGGTGTGTGACATCGTAGTCCTGAATTGAGTCCCTATTGTTAGGTACTTCATGAGTAGTCATAATTGTGGAGTGTTTTGGACACTTGCAATTACTCGTGATGGACGAGGAACACTAATGTGTGTAACCCTTGATGAGAAGTTGGTAGTACAGCTCAATAGGTCGATGCTTATGCTTATAAATTTGTTACAGTGAGTGGGGTGAAGAGAGAATCCTTGGACATAATCTGGGTATACTATTAGACGGTACTTAGAACTCTTTAAATCTTGAACTTGTCCATGTAACTGATAGTGGGTGGAGAACCCTTGACGAGGTGACGTGTAGTTACCCAATGACTTTGTGGTGAAACTTAGTTGCTGTAGTGGCCTACGTGGCAATGTATAATGTCGTCTATGAGGTGTGTGATGATGACTAGTTATCGTAGCAGCCTATGTAGTGATGCCTAGTGGCTGTAGTGGCTTATGTGGTGACGTGTAGTCCTTGTTGTGACGTGCGTAGTAACGCCCAGTTGTCGTAGTGGCTTATATGGTGAGGTCTAGTTACCGTAGTGGTATATGTTGTGACGTGTAATTGTCATCGCAATATGTGGGGTGGTGCTATGTCACTCTAGTGACATTTGAGGTAATGCATAATGATAGCAATGACGTATGAGATGATCTATAACAATCATAAGACCATGTGGGATGACGTGTGGCTATTATTTTGACGTATGCAGTGTAATACAGTTATCATTGTGACGTGTTGTGGGCTCGCCTAGGCTTTGCCCTTGCTTATGATTGTTACTATGCTTTCATGTCATATTACTTATGTTATAAGGGTTATAGATATTATAGCCATTGATAGACATGACTGCATGTTATGTGGGTAGGCTTAAGCTCATCCTTGATGTTGAGTTTAATTTCATTACATGTGACCTATTGAGATTGTTGGCGGTGTATGTGTTGTAAGATGGATAGACCTAAGCTTATCTTTGACGTTGTCTTCAACTAATGGAAGAAAATATAATATCTATTGTATATGACATGTTAAGATCCTTGAATGTGATTGTGATTGTGATGGCTTCGCGAAAGTCAAAAAGGGGGGACCCACTACTTTGGTCACGAACCATAAGTTGGGATGAGTTGTTATGGATCCATAGGGAGCCCTTACCCTCGGCCATGGCTCGTAAATTGGGCATGACTTCGAGGAGGTTAGAAAGGGGACCCACTCATTCGGTCGTCGACCATACATTAGGGATGACTTCATGGAGGCCTTTCAGTCGTGGACCGTATGTTGGGAACGGCTTAGTAGTAGTCAAAAAGGGGGACCCGCTCCTTGGATCATGGACCGTAAGTTGGGGCTGCTGTGGCCCAGATGTGCGTGACTATAACTAAGGTTATACTCACATGTGTGTGTGAGTGGATGAGTAAAGCCTTACGGGGCTGATTTCAAGACAACTCAAAAATTGTTTGATAGAACATGAAAAAGTGGGAAACCATTTTTGTAAGGAAAGAAATAATGACATTTTTAAGAAACATTTTTCTAAAAAACTAGAGTCATATGAATACAATTTTCTACTAAATATGGAACGAGGTTCCTCTTTGACTGGTGTTATGGTATTCACATACTCGGCTCACATGTTAATCTTTTTTATTCTCTGGTTAGTGTGTTTCCTAGATAAGCTTTCGTTCTGTTGTTGTAACCCATATTTCTAGGTTTTGGCAAAATGACTTAGCTTTGCTAGAGGATATACAATAGTTACTTTCTATATATATTTTTCAGTTGATCTATTAATATTTGTAATAATGTCACTTGTATTGTTTGTAGCTTTATCTCTTAGATTATTCTATTGGGTACTAAGGCCATAAGGCTACCTTTGTGTATTGTTTTGGATTCGGTTGTATTCATGTAGAGTGGTTGGTTTGTGCCATTGAGTGGCCTTTATCATAGATGATATTGTATATCTATCAACACATGTTGTTGTTGGATATAGTCTCGAAAACAGAGGAAACTCTGTAAGATTTTTTAGTGACCCAGAGTTAGAATATTTTTGGATTAGACATGCATACTAGATAAACTATGCTTGTGGTTGTTTATATGAGTTGGATTTTGGAGACAAGTTAAGATGTGGCATGTGTTATGGTGTTAGCTTATGGAGATTGAGGTTGAGTTTGGGGTGTATCCTTTATTTTGTGAAGTGCCTTTAATAGCCGTTGTGAAGCTATGTTGTCACTGAGATCATGTTATGTGGTTTTGGGGTGTTACTTTAGTAGTGGGTGTTTGGAGTCGGACTTTCGTGTGAGTTTGGGAGTCGAGCTTCTGGTGTGAGGAATGAGGAATGATGCCATAAGTAATCGATGAGGTTTTGAATCTCAGTATGTGTGTGATGGCCACGGTATAGTATGAACTACCCTACGAGTGTGGTTATTATGGGGCCGTGAGATGAAGGTTAGTTGTTGTTTTCTTGATCATGGGTCATTCTAAGAGATCTCTTTGTGGTTAGTACCTAGGTCTTAGAGGGTGAGATTAACTTGCGAGATGTTGCTACCGTTAGCTCGGTGGTAGTCTTGTATGCTACATTTGAGAGTCTTTTCGGGGTTTTCATGGGGGACGATCGCATGGGTGTAGTAGTCATTTCGAAGATTGAGAGGTTGTGATATGAAGCCTTTTTCCCTTTGTAGAAAGTGCGTAGGGATGTGGTTTTGATAGTCGAGAGATTAGTCGTGTTGGTTTCCATTTCATGTGGCAGAGTAATCGTTTGAGACCCCTTCGGGTGACAAGACGGTGCGATAGAAGTTGCTAGTGTGTGTGAGAAGTATAGTTGCATTGGGGCGGCACATTAGGTAGTGTGGTGTTCTCTTGGCAGACAGAGGTGCTCGATGTTTGGGTAGTGATGTTGAAGTTATCACGTCATATTTTTGAGTATTAAGGATTCCCTAGCAGTGTTCTTTGGATAAGTTAGCTGTAAGGAGTTTGTGACGACCTCCGGGGGGTATAGTAGCATGATTATGCTAGAGTGTCGTATTCTCGTAAGTGTTTAGCATGGTACGTTGTACATACCTATGGTGGATCGTTAACCTAGTAGTGGGTACCGGTGGGGTGTGACCGACTTGATGATCGTGAACGTGTCTGAGTGACACTTAAGTTAGAAGTTAAGTGCCACTAGTGATGCGTGCATCACATGTGGTTGATTATGTTTGTTATGGTTATGCACGATAGTGTTTAAGGATAAATGAGTGATTATTGAGGAGCCATGTAATTGCGGTCATGCAAAGACATGGAGGTATAGGGTGAGAGTTTTGGTTGTATGTTGGTTTTCCTTGGAAAGGATGATCATGTGAAGGGATGTCATATCTTCAATAGTTTAGAATCTTGTTTTCAAGGAGATTGAGATTTCCTTGGGTGCTACTTTGTGGTGACCTTCGAATGATGCGTTAGGAATAAGTTAGCATAGTGGCACGTATTCGAGTATGTTTCTTCTTAACTCTTAGTGGGAGTTTGTTGTTTCGCTCTCCAGGTGTGAGATATAGGGGCGTGCTTCATAGAAGTGACCCACAAGTTGATCGATACTCTTTCTTGAGTGGATTGTAGGCCATTGGTGGTTTTCTTAGTCCATTGCATAGATCTCGGATGGTTGGATTTATGCTACCCTCGACATTGTTGAGGAGAAGTTTGTGTGTGGCTTCCCTAGAGGTGTTTTTTGTATTTTGAGTTTTTTGTAGTCTCTTATGAGTTGCTTTGGTTGATGTTTCGCTCGATAATGAGACCATTTGATTATTTGTGTTGACGTTCAGGTCACCTGTTTCCTTCTAAAAGAGGATATAAGTCTATGAGGCATAAGTACACGATTCATATAAAGATAGTGTTTACGCGTTGGTTATAAGGAGAAGTGGTTTAGGGCCCTTTGCAATTCAATCAGTTATGATCTGCATGAATTTTTAAACCAAGGTGTGGAAATCCTGGGTGTGGGAAAGGAGTTTTGACAAGGATGCTCAAATAATTACGGTATCGAGGAACTTGTTGCAGTAGTGCCAATATGATCGAGCAAGGTTTTGGGGTTATACGCTCGGTGTGACTGTCGTCAAAGAGTAAGTGGTTATGTGTTAGTGCCTTGGGGGTAGATGAGTAGTGAATGTAAATGTTTAGTTGGTGAAGTGTTTGACTTTTATGGCTTAGGCCTAGGCTTAGCTCTTTCAGTTGCCTGTAGGTATGGTGCATGATAGTTAGTTGTTTAAGTGTATGATGAATGTCCGTTTTGATGGTTAGTCCTTGAGGTTGTGAGAGATATCCTTTTCTTTGTTGCCTTTTGATGCCTCTGAGGATTGTGTGATGTTATAGTTTTAGTATAACTCGGTGTATCATGACGTATGCTTAGGAGAATAGTGCCCTTTTTTCCTTCGATGTTGAAAATGGCTGGTCATGACTGTAGTTGAGTTGTTTTGTAGTACAACGGTTTTTGGTGTAACTCGAGAAGGTGTTATTGCCTGGCGTTTGTGGTTTGAGTGGGTTATGAGTGATGTGAAGGACAAGTTACGTGTAATCCTTTAAGATTCGAGTTGGTACTGAACGGCGTGTATTATTTGTTTTTAAATTAGTACTCATTATGGTATACAGTGGTTGGTCAGCTTGATGATATGTAATGCTTTGAGTAGTTGACAAAAGCATGTCTTGTTTGAAACCATGCCTGGGTGTTATTTGGAGTACCCGCTTGGTGCGTGGATGTTTGGGGGTTGGGTATGCTCATTATGGGTTTGTCCTTATGGTCGGTGTGGTGGGTTACACCATATGGTCGCGATTGTATAGCCATGATGTGGAGATGTGGATTCCTGGTAAGAGTTTTCTGGTGAGGTTGATTTTGATGTGTTTGTCCCTTGGGGAGCCTTTTTACGTGACAGATGGTGTTTGAAGAGTAGTATCATATTGATGCCTTGGTATTAGAGAACCTTGAAAGGCTTTGGACTGGAATTGGTTAGTGGTAAATGAGAAGTTTGACGGTTGAGATCCCAGCTTGAATTTCGAGGACAAAATTTCTTGAGTGGGGGAGGTTGTAATGACATGATCCGTTTTAATTTCAATTTTTATTCTAATTGATTTCTTTTGAAGTCTTTAAAGTTTACTAGAACCAGTTTAAAAATCTTGAATGAATTAAAATTCGATCCTAATTCGGGGTCCTAGATGTTATCATTTGGTTATGATATCATTTTTTTTAAGGCAAAAAAAATTATTTTGAAAAAAAGCTACCAGGAAAAACATGGCATAAGTTGCACATAGTGGCAACAGCTTATAAGCTGCGAAGTGTAGCAGCCAAGCGCCGCGTGAAGCAGCAGCAGGGAAAACAGGAATAGAATGAAAGAAAAAAAAGGATAAAAGAAAATAAGGAGAAAGGGAAAACCATCGGCCAGGCACTATGCGCACATAGAGAGAGAGAGAGAGAGAGAGAGAGAGAGAGAGAGAGGGAGAGCGAGATAGAAGCAACAGAGTCTACACCCCCACCAACTACTGTTTGACTTGCCATCGGTGACCCATGGCATTTATAGTTCAGTTTTCAAAGCCCGATATTTGGTGATTTTTTCTCTGATTGAGGTAGAATACATGCTAATATTTGAGTATTGTACGGTTTATGTCGTATATTTCCAAAACTTGTGTGAAAAATATAGAAATTGAAATTTTGGTAAAACTATAGCTATGAAAGTTGATTGTGAAATTTGAGCTTTGAATATTTGATTAGCATGTATATCGAACATTCTAATCATGGTAGTTTGAGGTTTGATGGATTAATTTCAAGAATTCATATGTTAGGGTTTTTATTGAGCAAAATCATGACAATTTGGGAAAATTAGGGATTTTAGCGTTAAACCATGAAATTGATTACGATTAGATGAAATTAAAGCCTATTTTAATGAATATTGATGACAATAATCATATGCTATGTTGTATAAATTAATCACCAACTTGGGAGTTTTTGAGTTTAATTTATGTTTTAACCCAAATTGTTATAGAATTAGTTATTTGTTAATCTTGTGATGATTGCAGTGTTGTTGTGGTAATTTGGAGGTTGTGGTGGTTGATGGATAATAATTTGGTAATTTGGAAAAAAAGGGGTGAAAATGTGTGAGTTGGATGAATTCGACAAAAATGATGGAAAACCTTACTTTTGTGGAATATGAGATATTTTGAAATGGTTGGAGTGTATGAACCAATTATGGTTATAGGAAAAAATTTTATGTGTTGAAAAATGGTATAAATGTCGGGACCTTTAATAAAACTATAATTAAACCAAATGTCGGAGTTGATGTGTTTGATGGAACTTGGAAACTCGTGCTATTGATGGGAAAATGAGAAATATTGTGATTGTGGGAATATTGATTAAGGGTCGAGTTTGGACATGAGTTGTTGTTCAGTGAAAGTCTAAGATGATTCGATCATATTCCAATTTGAGCACAAGTTGTCATTTTTTGAAAGTTTGAGAAGAGTCGATCATGTTCTAGTTTGGGTATGAGTTTTCGTTCGGTGAATGTCCGAGAAGATTCAATAATATTCTAGTTAGGGCACGAGCGGTCCGTTAGTGGATGTCCGAAAAGAATGGGTGTGTGGGTGTGTGAGTCACCTACGGAAGTTGTGTGTGTGGATTGAATACGGGTGTGTGTGTGTGTGTGTGTGGATTGAAGATTGAGGGTTACACAAGAAATGCCTTTTTTTTCTATCAAATTGGTTATGCAAATTGGTTTTCAAGAAAGGAAAAGAAAATGAAAAAAGTTTTGGTTGTGTTAC
The DNA here is from genome assembly GCA_035668175.1 of Sarracenia flava. NCBI lineage: Eukaryota > Viridiplantae > Streptophyta > Magnoliopsida > Ericales > Sarraceniaceae > Sarracenia > Sarracenia flava. The sequence continues at coordinate 8,283 of JAULLF010545266.1, forward strand.
ATCGTGAATTCGCATAATCATCCTCATATATATCATGCATTCACTCTTATATTGTCACGTATCCTATGAACTTTGGCTCATGTTGTTTTATACCAACATTTCAGGTAATAGTGGGGAGGCGATAGCAGATTGATATTTATATGCTACCTTCTTGCACCCCCCCCGCGGGGTTGGACTTTGGAGCTTTTGGCGTTTTACTTTGAGATTATATTCTTTTATCTCTTATTTTGGATGAATATAATTAATGTTATTTATTCTTAGTATATTTTGAGAGGACGATTGTTAGACCATACGTCAGTTAGTATCATGTTTTGCATGAATGTGAGATATCATAGGTTGATAGTTGTCTGTTTTAGTTTTATTTAGTTTGAGTATGGATTGGAGGATGGGATGTATGTTTTGGAGTTTGTGTTGTTGATGCCGTTGAGCGACTTATTTTATTGTTGAGATAATATTTTGTTATTACAGGTTTTTCCTATTGGGATAGTACTAAGGGATAGATGTTTTGAGTGAGTTTCTAATCACGAACATGAGTGCTAATTGGATGATTGAGAAGTGTGAGGAACCCTAGTTATGAGTTTACCTTTGTGGAAGGGTGGTAGTGTGTATGAGTGTAGTAGTTGCATGGTTTTATCTTTGTGGGGCTTAGTTTGGTGATTGGGTGATCGATGTTTCCTCTTAGGGGCTAGTGGGATAGATAACTAGTGGATTTAGGGTTCGTAGAACAGAGGTGTGATGATTGGTGATGTTTTATACAACTATTATGGATATTTGTTATGTGCGAGTTCACGTGTGTTCATTATTATCCTGTAGAGTCTTTGTTGATTATGTGTTAGATATATTGGTTGAAATGCATGTGTTCATGTATATGTGATGATTAGCTAACCGTGTCCTAGTTAATCGTATAATGTGGGCAGTCCGAGTGGCTTATATGAGTTGCATGCTTATGTGGAACCGATGGGTTTTTGTGCATGCCTTAGTGGCCTATTGGTTTTGTGGCCTAAGATGGAAAATCTAGGGGGCAATGCTATATTGGTGACAGTATTAGATGCTAATTTAGGTGACAGTATGTTTGGGATGACACTAGTCTCGGTGACAGGTGTATCATAGTGTGTTTCCATGCTAGTCTAGGTGACGGGATGAGATGCTAGTCTAGGTGATGTTTGGTGATGAGACTAGTCTAGGTGACGGTGTATCACTGTACATAGCCCAAGTGACAACTTGTGTGCAACTCGATAGACGTGCGGAGCCCATGGAGCTGATTTGTGTGTATATTGTTAGGATAGTATGCTTAAAAGACATGCCTTTATGCATTTTATTATCCAGGATCCCTGTAATATTAATGAGAATCAATTGAGATGGTTTGCATATTCGGTTTCATATTTATTGTGTGTATGATGTATGTATGCACTGTCCATATATTTTGTCAAGTATTTGACTCGTCGCATAAAGCAGGAAAGATCGGGTCAAAGGTTCTGACAAATATACAAATGGGCTCACAACCGCAATGGACCCGGACTATCAATTAGTATGGTTGTAGCACATTGTTATATTATCTAATCTTGGCTAGGTCGAACGGATCGAATTCTGGTCTTAGAATTTGATGTTCGAGCTCGCTGTGTTAGTGCACTTGTAGTGTATTGAGCAGGATCAATAGGATGATCAATAATATACTGACATATGAGTTGATCCAAATCCTATATTATCATGGATTACACGTACTCTTAATCCCGACGTGATTGATCGAATCATGTTCGGATAATGTGCAGTACTTTGAGTCACCAATTGCTGTGATTTCTATAACGACATCAATATGACTGGTGGGTCGGGTGTAGTCGTTATTTGTTCGATGGTTGATAATCAGCTGACGGAAACCACGTCTAACTTAGGTTGATGAGTTCCCCCTCGTGTGCTTTGCTTATAAGTTTGATTATGCCAAACCTGCACAATGGATCGGTTGATCCGGAATATCAATAAGTTAAGCGGTGTGGGTGTAAGGAAAAGAGGATTTTCAAACCGGATTGTGAGTAACCTAATTCGATTATCGGGAATCCATATCTTAAATGTGGGGAGATTACAATGCATTTGATAATTAGAAACTCAAGACACAAATTGAGAGAGGTCGGGAGTTCAGTCAGGACCTTTAGTGGCATAAGTCCTGGTTCGTGCAGGAATGGATCTAACTTAGGGCTTGAGTTATGGATATCCGGTTTTCTCGTACGGTTA
>JAULLF010545475.1:0-10504 GCA_035668175.1 Sarracenia flava
ATTCATATCCTAAATGTGGGGAGATTTCAGTGCAAGTGATAATTGGAAACTCGAGACATAATTTGGGTGAGGGCCGGAAGTTCAGTCAAGGCCTTTAGTAGAATAAGTCTTGGTTCGTGCAAGAAAGGATTTAACTCCGGGGTTAAGTTAGGGATATCCGATTTTCACGTACGGTTAGCCCGAGTTCTGTACTTCCTCCTAATCCCTCATGTAGTCTAGTATAAGCACAGTATTATTTATTTGGTTTCAGAAAATATTTAATTTAATTTGATCGTCGGATTTTACCATCGAGATGGTCAGAAAATTAAATTAAATAACAGGGGAAAATATGGTAAAGTGGCACACTAGGGAATTACTCCTTAGTAGCTGGTCCTAGTGGGTGGGGGAGTTTTATTTTTATTTTGTTAAGTATATCTTAAATCCTTATTTTAAAAAGATATAGATATATATAACATATTTTGGTATATCATTATATATATCAAAAGGAGAAAAATAAAACCTAATCCTCTCATTATAGGCGCCAGCCACCCTCTCTCTCTCTCTCTCTCTCTCTCTCTCTCTCTAATTTTCTAAATTTTTTGGAGCTTATGTGTGTGTTCAAAACTAAGAACACTAATGGTTCAGTACCCACTTGCCGTGCTCGTATCGTGCATTGGGTCATACGCGATAAGATCAAAGGTGATCTCGGAATTGATTTTCGACTTTCAAAGAAACTTTTTTAGTAAGTTTTTACAAGGTAGCAACGATTTAAAATTAGTTTGTTTTAGTTTTTCATGAAAAACGTGACACGACATTTTTTACGGCCACGTCGTCGAAACATTTTTCAAAACTTCCGCTACGCGGTTCCAACATTGGTATCAGAACCACGGATGCGTTTTTCATGAAAAACCTATGTACTAATCTCAATTTTGCAGCTAAAGATCATTACGATTCGGTTACTGTTTGATTGAATGAATGTTTACGTTATATCGTAATTTAATCGTTTTATCTCGAAAGTTTTAATCGAGATTAGAATTGATTATACGACTCCAGGTGAGGCATATGTTTTTACGATGTAATTTATTTTCATTCAAGTTTTATTCTGGATCATTCTTGTAAGTTGTATCATGGAAATCGAGAATCAAAAACAAGACGAAAAATACACAAGGGGTGGCGGCACCCAGATTCGGCCAGCACTAGTGGGCAGTTTTTGGGGCTCGTTTTCGGGGCTTTCAACAACCCTTTTGGACGTGATTTTTTTGCTAAAATTAAATTTGTTCGATGTCCTTCAAACGGTGGTTCGGTGGCAATTTGACGGCGGCTTCAAGTTGATTAAAACGGAGCTCGAAGTTCGTCGCGCATTGTAGCGAGATACTGTAGCACCGCTAGTCTGAGGATTTTTTTTGGGCCTTTCGAGATCGGATTTTGATGCGGTTTTTTGCTAAGATCAAGACCTCGATGTATTCTACCTCTCATAATTTTTTGGTGGTTCGATAGTGGCGGCAAGGCGGGCAAATGGAGGCTCGAAGTTGGCGGCTCAAATCTGTCTGGGACAGCAGGAATTTCAGCCTATTAAGGGGACGTTTGGGCTTCTTTTTAGTTTTTTTATGGTGTTCCAGCGGTAGTCCGAGACTGTGACAGTGGTCCAGAGGTTGAGGGATAGGACCAGATTTCTAATGGCTCTTTTAGGGTTCCAAAACCCTAACCGTTTAATATTTAATTCGAGACCGTCAAATTAAAAGATTAAACAGATGTGTCGGATCGTAACGACTTAATTAATTTAATTTTTTGTTTATTTAGTTAGTTGGTTATTTATTTTAGTTAATTGCGTGGATGATTTTTTATTTTATTTATTTTTCTTTTTATACATGATTTAATTAATCGGGAGTGTATTAGGAAAATTGGTTTTATAAAATAAAAAATCCAAGTAATTTTTTGAAATGAAAAAATAAATAGATAATTAATTTATTTTATTTTGCGTTAGGTGAAAGATTAATTAGGGAATTTTTTTATAAAAACCTGGATAATTAATTTATTTCGCAAAATTAAATGAGGAAATATTTTTCTTTATTTTAAAAGAATTAAATAAGTAATATTCCTAATTGATTAAAAATCGATTTTTTTAATCAAAAATTAAAATATGTATAATGGTTTAAAAATAGACAAAAGAGAAAACACTCGATTTTAAAATATTAAGTGAGAGAAGGGTTTAGTCATAGATAAATCATACGGTCGTCATCACACGTTCGTTGGAGACATGGTTATAAATTGCATGCTGACTTGATCCGTCTCCCTATCGGAAGGGTTGTAATCATAGCATCTCCGATATGAATCTCTGAAATGAGTTAATTTGAGAATAGTGCAAAGTAGGGTTCGCACACATCAGGCCCAACACTCTGACACGACATTCTCAAATTAAGTGTGATTTGTACACTTAACTTGTGGATAAAAATATCCTTATCATCGAAGTCACTTTTTTTTATTTGTGAGGACTGAAGGTAATTAGCTATTTAATTACTTGGAATATAACAGGAAATAAAAGCATGTTAGCTCTTTGTTCGTTAACTGTTAGACGTCCACATTATTGTGACCTAATCGGTTAATGTCTCTGGGCGAATGGCTTTTATTATGACATTTTCTAATAGAAAATTAATAAAATGATATATCTATCCGGATGGGGATTGATAATAGACGTCCACACTATCGTGGCCTACATAATCACAAAGGATTCAGGTTGTCAATAATTCTTTTAAAATTGAAAGATTAAGGGACCCTAATTTTTTTCAAAAAATTAAAAAGTCTTCTCTTTTGTTTCTCAGGACTTAATAATGGAATCTTTTAATCCACTTGCGGTAATACTCAAAGAACCTAAGTTGACTGGATCTAATTTTATCACTTGGAAAAATCTAGATTTAGTCCTAACCTCAGATAACTGTGGGTTCGTGTTATTTGATCCATGTCCACCTGCTCCTGATAGTGGATCTCCTGAACAGGAGGTTTAGGACTATCAGAAGTGGATGAAGGCTGATAGGATGACAAGTTGCTACATCTTGGCTTCTATGTCTGATGTTCTGTAAAGGCAGTATCATCCTATGACATCTGTAGCTAAGATCATGCTGAACCTTACAAAAATGTTTGGTGATCAGGATCGGGCAGCAAGATAGGCTGCCAAGGGGACTCTTATGAACACGAGTATGGCTAAAGGTAATGTTTTTCTCTAGTTATAGAATCATGTTTAACGGTTTTATCTACGAAAACATGATGTGTAGATACAAAAGCTACTAATCATATATGTAATTCATTACAGAGGTTCCAGGTGACCAGACAACTTAGAGAGGGCGAGGTATACTTTTAGATAGAGAACGACTCTCATGTGTCTGCTACTACAGTGGGAGATGTAGTTCTTTATTTTAGTAGGAATAAGTGTTTAGTATTTGAAGAATATTTTATATGTACCCCAAATCAGGCGGAACTTAGTTTTGGTTTCCTGATTGGGGAATGATAGATATTCTATTTCATTTAATAAATATTATTGCACTACTTTGATTGAAAAATAATTTATCTGTCGTGATACATTGGAGAATGCTCCATACATTTTACACCATGTTATTCCTATTAATAATATAATGAGGCGAATAACTTACGTGTGTTACCACTAAAAAGGAAATATTTTTCTTTGAACCATACACTAATTTGACATCTTAATTTAGGTCATGCTAATCTAAAAAGGATATAAAGATTGATAGAATATGGACCTTTAGGTTCATTGGAAGTGGAGGCACTTCCTGTATGTGAATCCTGTTTAGAGGGTAAGATGACCAAGAGACCGTTTATGGCCAAGGGACTTAGAGCCATAGAAGTGTTGTAACTAATTCATTCTGATGTATATGATCCTATGAATATCCAGGCAAGAGGTGGGTATGAGTATTTTTTCACTTTCATTGATGATTACTCTAGGTATGTATACATTTATCTGCTTCACCGCAAGTCTGAAACTATTGGGAAATTCAAAGTGTTTAAGGCTGAAGCGAAGAAGCAGACGGGTAAAAGTATCAAAATCTTACGATCTGATCGTGATGACGAATACCTTTCTGGGGAGTTCAGGGACTACTTATCAGAACATGGGATTACATCTCAGTTGTCTACACCAGAGATGCCTCAATAAAATTGTGTAGCAGAAAGAAGGAATAGGTCCCTTAAGGAGATGGTAAGATCCATGATGAGTTATTCGAATTTACCGCATTTGTATTGGGGTTTTCCATTAGAGACGACGGCTTTTATTCTAAATTTGGTACCTACTAAGGCAATTTCCGGTACCCTTATGGAGTTGTGGACTGGGTATAAGCCAAGTCTTAAAAATCCCCGGACATGGGATTGCCCAACACGTGTTGGTGGGAGACGCAAGTATGGTGGAGCAAAAAATAGTAGTCTGTTTCTTTGTAGGATACCCCAGAGGAAGTAAAGATGGTTTATTTTATAATCCTAAGAATCACAGGATATTCGTTAACACGAATGCAAGATTCTTGGAAGAGGAATATGTAATAAACCATAAACCATGGTCACAAATTGTTCTAGAAGAGGTTAGGAATGAAAATATAGTACAATCGGAAAATACACCTTATGTGCAGGATGAAATACCACCTATCGTGAGTGCATAGAAGGGGTTTCGTCGTAGTGGGAAGGTTGTTCGTCAACCCGAAAGGTTCATGTTCTAGGGAGAGTCTTACGACAAGATCCCAAAAGAACACGATACCGAACCTCAGAATTACAACGAAGAACTTCAAGACAGGGATGCAGATTTATGAAAAAAAAGCAATGGAATTTGAGATAGAGTATATGTACTATAATCAGATCTGGTAGCTTGTAGAACCATTAAATGGAATAAAACCCATCAGGTGCAAATGGATCTATAAGAAAAAGAGAGGAGTTGACAGAAAGGTGGAAACCTTCAAAGCTAGTCTTGTTGGGAAGAGGTTTACTCAGAAAGAAGGGTTCGATTATGAGGAAACCTATTCGCCGGTGGTCATGCTTAAGTCTATTCGGATTCTCTTATTCATATCTGCATATCTTGATTACGATATTTGGCAAATGGACGTCAAGATGGCATTCCTTAATGGAAGTCTTGATGAGAGCATCTATATAATGCAACCAGACAGGTTCGTAGCAAAGGGCTAGGAGCACATGTTGTGCAAGCTTAAGAGATCCACTTATGGACTTAAGTAAGCATCAAGGTCTTGGAACACTCGATTTAACCAGGCAATTAAAATCTTCGGCTTTAGTCAGTGTCCTATCGAGTATTGTGTGTACTGGAAGCGCGATGTGAACAAGGTGGTGTTTCTAGTCATATATGCTGATGACATCCTCCTAATCGGAAACGATGTGGGGATGTTATCTTCAGTGAAGGTGTGGTTATCAAGTCAATTTAACATGAAGGACTTAGAAGAAACAGGCCAAATCATCGGGATCAAACTCATGTGAGATCGATCACGAAGGATGTTGGGCTTATCCTGAGCCAGTTATATTGACTTGATTATTGCTCGATTTGGCATCAAAAATTTCAAGAAATGATTTCTTCCTTTCAGGCATGAAATTACTCTATTTAGGGATCAGTGTCCTAAGACACCTCAGGAGATAGAGAGGATGAGAGGTTTTCCTTATGCTTCGATAGTGGGAAGTCTCATGTATGTCATACTCTACACTAAACCGAATATCAATTATGCTGTTGGCATGGTAAGCAGATGTCAGTCTAATCTAGGGGAAGAGCATTGGACTGCAGTCAAGAATATACTCAAGTACCTGAAAAGGATTAGGAAGTATATGTTGGTGTACCAGGCTGATAGTCTTGTACCCCATAGGTATACAGACTCTGATTTCTAGGCCAATAGAGATTCTAAGAGGTCTACCTCGTGATATGTGTTTACCTTGGGAGGAGGAGCCATCAGTTGGAGGAGCGTAAAGTAGTCTTGTATTGTTGACTTTACCATGGAAGTCGAATATGTTATAGCTTCATATGCAGCTAAGGAGGCGGTTTGGCACAGGAACTTGTTATTGGACTTAGATGTGGTCCCCTCGGTGCAATCGTCTATTGTTCTCTTTTGTGAAAATAGTGGAGCATATGCTAATTCGAAGGAGCCAAGAGTCCACAAGAAGGAAAAGCACATAGAGAGGAAGTATAATCTCATCCGAGAGATCGTGTAGTGTGGATACGTGGTCGTTTCCAATAATGCAACTACATAGAACCTAGTAGATCCTTTTACTAAGGGGTTGTCTCATAAGGTGTTCGATCATGTTCAGATAATGCACAATGCTTTGAGTCACCAATGGCTGAGATTTCGATATTGAGATCAATATGACCAGTGAGTTGAGTACTGTCGTTATTTTTTCGATAGTTGATAATCAACTGACGAAAACCACGTTTGATTTATGTTGAAGAGTTCCTCACCGTGTACTTTGCTTATAGGTTTGATTATTCTAAATCCGGTTAGTGGATCTTATGATCCGACATACTCAAAAGGATAAGCGGTGCGGTTGCGAGGATAAGAGGATAATTATACCAAGTTGCCAGTAACCTAATTTACTTATCGGAAATCCATATCTTAAACGTGAGGAGATTTCAGTGCAATTTATAATTGAAAACATGAGACATAATTCAGATTAAGGCTGAGAATTCAGTTAGGGTCTTTAGTATAATAAGTCTTGTTTCGTGCAAGAAAATATTTAAGTCGGGGGTTGCGTTAAAGATATCCAGTTTTCTCGTACGGTTAGCCCGAGTCCTATACTTCATCCTGATCCCTCACGTAGCCCAATATATGCATGGTATTATTTATTTGGTTTCAGGAAATATTTAATTAAATTTCATCGTTGGGTTTTACCGTCAGGATGATCGGGAATTAAATTAAATAACTGTGGGCAAATATGGCAAAATGGCACACTAGGGTATATTTTAAATCCTTATTTATTGGAAGATATAGATATAGATATATAACATATTTTGGTATATCATTATATATATCAGAAGGAGAAAAATAAAACCTAATCCTCTCATTATAGCCGCTGGACTCCCTCTCCCTCTCTCTCTAATTTTCTAAATTTTTTGGAGCTTGTGTGTGTGTTCAAAATCAAGAACATGAACGATTCGGTGTCCACTCGTCGTGTTCGTGTCATACGTCCGATCATACGCGAGAATATCAAAAGTGGTTTCGGAATCAAATCTCGACATTCAAATAAACTTTTCTAGCAAGTTTCTACGAGGTAACAACGATTTAGAATCAGTTTGTTTTAGTTTTTCATGAATAACGTGACACGATATTTTTTACGGTTACGTCGTCGAAACTTTTTTCGAAACTTCAGTTGTGCGGCTCCTGTAACATCTTAGTCCCAGATTATTGATTAGTCAATGGATCAATTGTAAATATTAAACTTTATTAAAAGAAAACCTTTTTATTTTTTAAGAAAAATCCTCCACAAAACTTCTCTTCTTGACTTATTAAAATCAAGCCAAAAGCCCAAGATTTTGGTAAAAATGATGTTTAATAACAAGGCCAATGAAAGGGGGTTTGAATCATAAATACATTCCAAACATCCATTTTAAAACAAAATATTTTCGGATACCCAGTAAAATAGGAGTTCGCTCGAGCGACTCTCACTTCGCTCGAGCGACTGTTGCAGAAAACCAGCTTTCAGACCAAAAACTACAACTGAAATTTTATCCCCAAAAACCTGCACTTATTGTTCCATAAGATCTGAAGTAGCATCCACAATGTTGAGAAGGCATGTAGCAATGTTTGTGAATCAATTGGTGGGTTTTTTACAATTCCAACCATTATGGATTTCTAGGAAGATCTTTAATAGTTAGAGTCGAATACCGCCATTTACCACCAAACGTTTTTCCTATTCCAACTACAATTCAAAACAAAGCTACAAACACCTTCTCAACCCAAGCCAACAATGAAGAAATAACGATAAACCAAAATATACATTTTCCCATTACACATCCACAAACAAAATAAACCAAGCTTCATACATAAAGAATACCAAGAAGCTTAAGTTGGGAACTAGCCAATTACATGCCATAATCCAAGTCCTCACCACATATAAATCGTAAAGGTCTCTACAAGATTACCAATTGTCCTAAAATTAACATTTACATTACTACCAAGAGGCATGAGAAATAAACAAAACATGCTCTCATCAATACTAAGATCTGTCCAATTGAGTATGTATGAAGGGTCCGACTTATACTCCCGTAACATAGAGACATGAAAAATGTCATGAACTTAAGACAAATGCGGTGGTAATGCCAAACGATATGCTACCGTTCCGATCCTCTCCTCGATGAGAAAAGGTCCAATGAACCGTGGAGATAACTTGCCGCTCTTCCCGAATCGCATTACCCCTTTACGTGGTGAAATTCGAAGAAACACATGCTTTCGCACTTCAAACTCTAGAGGTCGTTGTCTCTTACCCACATAGCTTTTTTGGCGGCTCTATGCTATAATCAGACGTACCGAATAACTGCAACTTTCTATGTAGTCTTTCGAACTAAGTCGGGTTCTAATAGATTGGACTCTCCCACATCCGCCCAACATACGGGTGATCTACATGGTCTGCCATATAATGCCTTGAAAGGCACCATCTGAATATTGGATTGGTAACTGTTATTGTATGTAAATTCTTCTAATGGTAGGTGATCCTCAAATGATCCTATGAAGCCCAACACGCAAGCCCGCAACATATCCTCCAGTATCTGTATAGTACGCTCGGATTGACCATCATTTTGTGGATGGAAAGCTGTACTGAATAGGAGATTAGTCCCCATAGCCTCCTGCAAACCTCTCCAGAAGCGTGAAGCAAAACACATATCTTTATCGGATACGATCAAAACTGGAACGCCGTGAAGACATACGATCTCGTTAAGGTATAAACGACCTAATCTGTCCATCGAGAAGGTCAATTGAATTGACAAGAAATAGGCAGACTTCGTCAATCTATCAACAACAACCCAAATGGAATCATGTCCTCAGTGCAATCTTGGCAAGCCCGACATGAAGTCTGTGGTAACATGCTCCCATTTTCATTCTGACAAGGGTAAGGGCTGAAACAAACCCGCCGGTCTCTGGTGTTTTGTCTTCACTTGCTGACAAGTGAGACATCGCGATACGAAAGCTGCAATGTCCTTCTTCATTCCCTGCCACCAAAATTGCCTTCGGAGGTCATGGTACATCTTGGTGCAACCAAGGTGTACCGCCAAATGTGAATAATGATACTGTCTCAGCACCTCATCTCGACCAATCTTTGGTATGAAGATCCTTCCCGCAAATCGTAAGTTGCCATCCTCAAATACATACCACTCATATGTACCCTCACCACTAGCCAACTGATCCTGATATATAATGCTCTCGGCATCCTCCCGTTGGGCTTCTATCACTCACATCACAAGAGAAGACTGGGAAGGTACAACGAATAACATAGCATGGTCCTCGGACTCGTCCAAATGAAAATCGAACTCACCTATCTCGCCCCTCATCTCCCACTCCCATATAGCAATCTGCGCAAGAGTACACCTCAATTTTCTACTAAGAGAATCGGCCACTACATTGGCTTTCTCATGATGGTACTGGAGATCAAGATCATAATTACCGAGGAATTCCATCCATCTGTGTTGTCTTAAATTCAAGTCTTTCTAGGAGAAAAGGTACTTTAAGATCTTATGGTTAGAAAACACCTTGAACCTCTTACCATAAAGATAGTGTCTCCAAATATTCAGAGCAAAAACAATAGCCGCAAGCTCTAGATCGTGGGTAGGGTAGTTCTGCTCATGAACTTTCAGATGCTGCGATCCATAAGAAACCACACTCCTTAGCTGCATCAATACACACCTCAAACCCTCATGGAAAGAATCACAATAAACTTTGTAACCAACTCCTCGCTTTGGTATGATCAGGATGGGTGCAGTAGTCAATCTCCTTTTTAGCTTCTGAAAATCCGTTTCGCAACTATCATCCCAAGCGAATCTGATACCCTTACGCATGAGGCGGGTCATCGGTACCGCAAGCCTGGAGAAATCATTCACAAATTTTCAATAATACCCCACAAGGCCTAGGAAGCTCCTGATCTCGAACACCAATCTCGGTCGCTCCCAATTCATAACTGCTTCAATTTGGATGGATCTACCGCTACTCCCTCACCAAAAACCACATGGCCTAGGAATTATACCTCTGAGAGCCAAAACTCGTACTTTTTGAACTTTGCGTATAGCCTGCGATCTCTCAACAGCGGTAAAGAAATGCGTAGATGCTCCTCGTGTGCCTCTACTAAGGGCGGATATATAAGAATTGCTGGGGTTCGGAAGCATGTCGTTTAAAAATCAACCGAGAGGCACGTTTTTCATGAAAATAATACGAGTTCCTAATCTAATGAATAGAATTATACCGAAGCGAGATTTGTTGAAAAATCTCAAAGATCCTTGAATGCGTTGGTGAGACCACCTCGAGGTCTTCTCACGTATTCCCCGGCACGTATCGTC
>JAULLF010545581.1:0-15983 GCA_035668175.1 Sarracenia flava
ATTTTGGGATAATTCCAGAAGTGTTTTGAAGAATTGAAAATGAGGAAAAACGATTTTTGATAATGAAAATGGAGGAAAGTGAATAAAACAAGTTTTAAGAAATATTTTTAAAATTTGAGTCATGTGAATACAGTTTCAACAAATCATGGAATGAGGTTTCCATTTTTAACTAGTGTAGTGGTATTCACATGCTCAGCTCACATGTTTTGCATTTTATTCACTTGTTAGAGTACATCCTATGCGATTCGATCATGTTGTTATAATCCCACTTTTTCAGGTTCTATATGGATGGCTTAGTGTAGCTGGGAGGAGACATTTTATTCTTCCTTTACATTTCTAGTACCGTAGTTGAATTTATTTAGCATTTTATTACTTTATCTATTTCATATTTTTCTATTGGATTGTACGGCCAAAAGGCCATCTTTACATTTATCATTGAGATGTATGCTTGTTTGTTTTGGTAGATGTAGTGGAGCGGCTTCCTTGTGATTGTGATTGGATGTTCTTGCTTTCACAGGTTATTATTTTTGGAGATAGTTCTAAAAATAGAGAAAACTCTACTGAAATTTTTAAAAATACAATGTTAGAATATTTCTGAGTTTAGACTTGCATGGTTGTTATATTTTGCCAGTGTTGGAGTATCGAGTTTATATTCATAACGGGATAGGACATTACAGATTGGTATCAAAGCTTCTAGGTTCGAATACCTAGGTCCGTGGGAAGGGTTGATCACAAGAGTGGAGTGTTTTATGGTCGACGCCCGTGTTATACATACATAAGTTAGTGTGTCTGGTTGATGATAGCATAGTAGATTTCAATCCTATGTGTTATGTGTTATATGTGAGCATAGAGGTTGGGCTTAGGATGACTTATCTTGTCTTGAGCGTCCACCTAACTGATTCGGGATTCAAATTAGAAAAGTGTTTGGCCGACGTAGTTTTTGATAAGAAACCCAAACGAGTTACTGGATTGGTGTGTCATCCTTTGATACTCCTCGATACATGAACATTGTTGACGTGTTATGTGATAGTTCTATGTCTATGTGATCCTATGTTCTTCTATATGGTGTGTGGTAGTGTATGAGATTTCGTGTTGACGATATCGTCTTGTTTCCATATAGAGTTTTGTTTTCGAGACGAGGACGAGATCGTGATGGCGCTGGGGGTCGTGGCTTTGTACCCGTTTCGGAAGGTGATGATACACATGTTCCGTAAGAACAGGTGGGGAATACAAAGATTCTGAGGATGCTAGTTGATGCGGTACGTTAGTTGATTGAGGTTACAACGAGAGGATTTGGGCCCACGGATCCCAGAGTTGTATCCACGATGAGGGAGTTTTGGTGTATGGATCCACCTACGTTTTCTGGGGATCCTTATCCTAGGGTGGCTACCGAGTGGCTGGACATGGTGACGTGGGTTCTTAACATGCTGCAAGTCGTAGAGGATGCCAAGAGGGTGGCTTTGGCTACATTCCAGCTTCGGGGAGATGCACATGGGTAGTGGAAGTTTGCTAGCACTACCTTGGATGGTACTTGGGCAACGTTTGTACGAGTATTTCATGAAAAGTATTTTCCAGAATCATCACTGGATATTTACAGAGGGGAGTTCATTTCCCTTGTGCAAGAGAGTATGTCAGTGCCATAGTATGAAGCAAAGTTTACCAGTTTATCTTGCTTTGCACCGGAGTTGGTAGTGACAGAGGAGCAACGGATAAAGAGGTTTGAGAGAGGACTTCGGTTCTCCATTAGAGATAGGATGGCGGTAGTGAACATCTAAACTTACACTAAGATAGTAGAGGTAGCAATAAGAGTGGAGAAGTACCTCATGGAGGCCAGTATGAGTAGGGGGATCGAGGCTTGGCAGAGAGGAGCATGTGCATTACCTAAGAGACATCAGAGTAGGAGATAGAGGCTGTTAGTTTCAAGTTACTCTTCGAGGGGATCACGCTAATAGTAGTTTTTAGACATTGCATGTCCTATACCCTCAACAGCATTTTTTATTCTTATAGACAACCGAGTCACGGGGCGAGAGATTGCCCCCAGATGGAGCATCCTCCTTGCCATCAGTGTAGTCAGTCGGGGCATCTTCATCAGGACTTTCCTCAGAGAGGGAGCACTCAGGTTATGGATGGGTCATAGTCGGTTCAATTTCTGTAGGGACAGCCTAGAGTGTGGGAATATGACGGGCCGATTCGTTGGAATTGAGGGCTAGTATAAGCCTTTTTTTTGACTAAGCATAGCTGGTATGTTATCATACGAGCTTTTCTATTACAAGTCTTTTGTAGGATTGTAAGTGCTTCGATTGATCGAGTGTTTTGGGCCTGTGGGCATGTTCGAGCATGGAATAGTGCATGGTACATTTGTGTGGTCATGGTACATGGCGTTGCGTTTGATCGGAGGTGATCTCAGAACAAAGTTGTGGTTCGGGACCTTGTCATGAATTTCGAGGAAAAAATTTCCTAAGGTGGGGAGTTTGTAGGTACATGACCCTATTTTAATTATTCTTTTATGGTACAATGTCACTTGGCGAGTTTTAGTGAGCCTTGGACCGCAGAATCATGAACCGTTTTGATTTTAAGCTTTAATTCAAAATCGACACCTGTGAGGCTTTTCCAAAAAAAAGGGTAAAAGTTTCAAGGGAATTAAAATTTATTATCGATTCAAGGTTCGATGATTGCGCCATCTGAATTGTAACCTTTAGTTGATTTTTCTAGAGTGTCGAGCCAAGTTTGGTGTCCTTTGTTTTAAGGATTTTGAGCCATGACAGACAATATGGGTCCGCTCGAGCGGATGGGGGACCGCTCGAGCGGTCTATGTCAACCCAGTTGCTTGGGTTTAGAGATATTTTGAGTAGAATATCTTTTTTCTCTTCATCGATTGGTGAAGGTCAGTGGTGATTTTTGGGTGCTTGAGGCTTGATCTTGGAAGGATCTTTGAGGCTTGTTTCGTAAGTTTTTATAAGATTAAGTTACAGATTACGGTTTAGCTTGCTTTGCTTTACATTCTTACTATTTTGATTTTTCATTTTGATGGCCAAATCTGGTTCGTGGGCTTTGGGAGTTTGTTTTGGGTTCTTCTCTCTCATGCGAGGTAGGATCTACTCTAAACTTGTATAAAATGTGTATTTATGCGTTAGATTTTCGATTGGTTATCGAAAAAAATGGTTTTTTAAGGAAATAAGGAAAATCGGGCTTTAAACCTCGAAATTGGTGAAAATCAGTGTGTTTTTGAGTTCTTGAAATGGTATCGGAGGTATCTATCTTTTCAATTTTGGAGAAAAACATGTTTTAGAAAAATGGTAAAATCTAGGTAAAAAACGAGATTGGATTTCGGAGACCCGAACTTGAACCTTTTTGAGAAAAAGTTAGTTTTCTTGCTTATATGCCATGTCTAGTGTATCAATATCAAGTTTGATTGATTATTGTTATGTTGTCTCAAGAATCATGCTTTAATGGTTTGGGGGAAAAAGGTACTTTTTGGTGAAATGTGACTTTTCGGTAAAATTTTCTTAAGTCAAATTTTGTTCAATGAAATTGGCATAGATTGGAACCTATGGTTCTAATTTGAGGAGTTTCAGATATCGAATTGTGTTTCGGTAAAGTTGATGGGTTAGTCGACATTAGTGTTTTTGGGTTTGATGCCTTGGGTTGCTAGAATTTAGCTAGAGTCTAGGCGCTTGGTAGGTTTGTGACCATGTCCTATGTAAGTTGATCATGAAAGCTCTTTTGGGATTGTTATGGAAGTTTGCATTATATGTGAGGTATATGGTGTTGGTACATCTAATGAGTGGTCAACGATAGATAGTTAGTCTTTATGCTAGTCTATTTTGTTGTAATCATGCCTATCTTGTTAGATCGAAAAATGATGCAGTGTCGTGGAAAATGTACCATAATGGTTAGGTGACCTAGTGAGGTAGCTCGTAGACGTGGAGGCTTTTTGTTCGGTACACGTTAGTTTGAGTTATGATTTTAAATCACATTCTTGATATATAAGTGTATATTTATATATGTGCGATGTTGCGTAGTCCTTGATTGGATTCGATTATATCCCATGATGGGTTGACGCATAGGTTCAGATGCTCATAGTCGGGGTTTGGTGAGAGGATGACGTTGGGTGGGCTAGAGATGACCCGGCAGGGATCCTCAGGTGAGATCCAGTGACGCCATTATCTAGTGATTAGAACTCATTATTTCTTAGCCTTGTGGGTGTGCTGTGGTTTTTGGGTTGAATTCCCTTGGTGAGTTGAGGACTATGGGTGGAGGTCTTGAGGTTATGTTATTCGAGATATAGTTGGGGATGTTGGGAGTTCTTCAGATTCTTTAGTTTAAACATATGGTTTAACCCTAATCCCTTTTCGATAAGAGGTTACTCATAGTTAAGGTTTGGAGCGGTTTTATGAAATTACTTATGGATTCATGTGATTTTACAATTAGAAATGATGATTTCTGAATTATTATAGTCTTGTGAAAGGATTTCAAATCCACAGAACAAAGCGTTTTAGAAATCTCTAGTTTCCATAAAACAAAACCTTAACATTGGATCTCGGTTGTAGCTTCCACTTCTAGAGGACTTTGTCATTTGGTAAACGTATGACCTAAGAATAGGAAGCTTGTGATGTTGATGAATGCGTGGGCATATGTGTATTATGATACCTGTCTGTAACAAGTACCATAGAGATGTATCGAGGTGACGTGAGGTTTTTTTTTTGGGTAAAGGTAAGTGTATTAAAAGAAAGAAAAAAAATTACATATTTACAAGGGGCAAACCCCAGGCCATACAACCCAAAGAACCCCACAAAGTTAACCCAAAATACAAATTAACAACAGGTAACCAAATACCACTACCGATTCTAGATAATCAGCTACAAAGTTCACTTCTTCAAAGCAAAATAACCAGAGCCGAAACTAGACCTTCCAGCAATCATAATTCTCTATGCCCATGAGGAAAAGCTACCAACCCAGCTAGCTGCTATAATCGGATAGCCATCTCAAACCCAGGGAAGCAATCCAAAGAAGCCAACCAAGACCTGTAGGCAGGCTCCAAAAGCAGGCGAGCTAGATCAAAATCAAGATTACCTTCGGGTATACCACTACAAGCTTCAGCCGACAATTAAATATGGCCGAAGCAAACAAAAAAAACCAAAGTTGAAACTACATGCTATACAACCAACTAAAGGAAATCATCCTAAGGCGATACAGTTTCCCCACCCATTTAACCTGAAACAGGGAAATGGAGAAGGAACCGAACCCCATGTCTGACAAAGCCAGAAGGCTAGACCAAAACAACCAGTACGGGTAGGCCATAAATTGCTTCAGCCGAAAATACCAACTAAGGAAATCCAAAATAAGTAGTCCCCTCCCAAATAACAAGTGGAGAAAGACACCGAAACCCATGTCTGAAAACAAAAGAGGAGCAAAAACACACACACACATCCCTACAAAAGGCCGTAGGGAAAGGCACTATACATTGCTATGAACAACCCTCATAGCTAAGTCAACAAAACCAAAAAAGCAGGCCCAAGTGGCCCACGCCATCTACAAAACAATGCTTCGCCCAAACCATTACACCTTGCGGGCTCTCTTTCTTCTTGGTGCAGGCTTCCAAATAGACCTATAAAACAGGAAACATTAGGCACAAAATATTTAGCAATATACAAATAAACCACAAATTTGATTAAGTCAGGAGACTTCCCAAAAATTAGAGGAGGAAGCTCCCAAGATAGTTGAATGCTCTGATTTTTTGGGGTTTCCGGAATGCCCCTCTTAGTAGCCAAGCTATTTCTAACTGTAGATACAATATTCTCAAAGAGAGTCGAGCTAGACAAGCCGTGCCCCTGAAATTTCCTACTATTTCTTTCCTTCCAGATAAAATAAACTGAGGTAGAGAAAACACATTTAAGTAGAAGGGAAGAGAAAGATGTGCCTTTTGTAGAATTTTCCATCCAATTGCACCATTCCAGCCAAGCTACTTCCCAATGGTAAATATTACATTTTCGAAGTAGCCTTTTCCAGACTATCGAAGAAAAGGGGCATGCAAAGAATAAGTGGTTATGAGATTCCCCGAGAAAGTCATAGAAAGTGCATTTAAAATCTCCTGACATCCCAAACAACCTCAGCCTATCTCCTGTGTATAGTTTTCCCTTAATAGCCACCCACAAAATGAAGCTAAACCGAGGTATATAACCCTTAAACCAGACAATATCAAACCATCTCCATTTATCTCTGCTTGGACTGATTTCCTTCAAGAAAGAACCAATGGAAAATTTATTTCCATTTGGTATCCAAACAACCGAGTCCTTCCTCTCCATGTTAGGTAAAAAATTAGTGGAATCTTGCATTTCCAGCAAGTCCCCTGTATATACAGGGGGCCATTTCCAAGAGTTCCCCTCAACCACGGCCTTAACTTTGACAAAGATGAGGTGTTATTGATATTGAGGACAAATTGGTAGTGCGTGTGATCATGGTGCGATAGTGCGTGTGATCAGGGGTAGCGACGGGGCTTGCCCCTAGGGCTCTTCTCTTCGAGCCTTGTCAATGAAGAAATCCCATCTCAGGGATTCCCATCGTCACAATCGTTTGAAGGAAAAAGGGAGAAACGACAAACAAGGGTATCATCTCGATCGGTCTGCCTCCTCAGTCAACCGTTTCCAGATTTTGAACTCTTCGGAAGCAGAGGAAGATGGGTCGAAGCTGAAAGACGCCGATTTGGGGATTAAGAAGAAAACGTCGACTGTTTCTTCATCTGTAGAAGGAAACGTGGGAAGCCCCGTAGTTGAATCTTGTAATGTTGGGGTTTTTGCCTCGCTGAAACTTGAGGCAACGAAATCCAATATTACGAGCAACAGAGCAGACGAAGCTGAAGAAGTTGAATCTAGGTCTCCGAATCATTCTGATGTTCGTTTACCTCATAAGGTGCCAACCAAGACAAGGGTGGAGGAGATCAATGGCCTCATCCGTGAAGCCTCAAACGTTCACTCCAAGATTCAGGGTGTGCTTAAAAAGGGATCTCTCGATAAGAGTAGTTGCAAGATTTTGGTTACAGAGGCTAACGATTTGGTGGAGGAGGTTTGGCGATTTCGCAAACACCCGAAGCCTCTTTGTTCGGCCAAGTTGGTTTGCTTAAAAGCTCGTATTCAACGTCTCAAAGGTCTTAAGCCGCTGATGATGGATCTAGATACCGAATCTGATGAAAATGGTGGAGATTCTGACTCGGTCGAAGACGGCTCTACAACTGAAGGGGACGAATCCGAAGGGGACGAATCTGTACCAGAGGAAAACCGAGTGGGGGATGTTGATTCTTTGGAAGATTCAGGGGCGAAAGCTGATGACGTAGCTACGTTTCCCATGTTCCAGGTTCGCTGGAAAGTGGGGAAAGGCGGAAATGAAACCGACGATCAGGTCAGTCCTGCCTTGTTCCCTGATCTTGACTGTGGTGGAAGTGATCTTTTGAAGAAGGAAGCCATTTCGGTTGGGGATGGAGTTCAGGCTGCTGCAATTAAGGAGATTTCTAGTAAAGCACGCCAAGTGTTTGTAGAAATGCCTCGGTCTATGCTGGCGTATCCTGGCGCAGGTGCAGATGCGGGAGACGAGGATGAGGAGAATAGGGCACAAGGGATTTTCAAACTTGCTGAAGCTCAGGGGAAGGTAAAGCCGCTACCTCAGGTAACTTTGGCTTCGGATTGTGAAATGATCTGTGATAAGGCTGTTGGATCGACTCCGATAAGGAGGGAGATTGAGGAGAAACGGGTTGAAGAGATGAAGCAGGAGTCTGTTGCCGCACATAAGGTGTTTGAGGAAGTGCCGCATCCAATTTCCAATGCACAATGCCATTCGGTTTGTGCACAAAAGCTGGAAGCAAAGGATTATTCTTTGGATCCTTTGCGAAAAGATGCTCCAAGCAGCTCATGGGCAAAAATAGTAGCCTCTAACAAGGCAACTGATCCTGAGCTAAGTATGTCGACTGGAACCACAAATTTTAGTCAACCAGGTATTAAATTAGATCAAGTTGCTACGGATATTTGTTCTGATTTTATTGATATTGAGGATGAATTGATCGATGAGGAATCTTGGGTAAATTGTGCAGTTGGGTATTTCTTGGGTGATGAGATGTTTTTTGGCCTAGTCCGTGCCACGGCAAGGACTCTTTGGGGTCGTCAAGGTCTTGTTGATGTGTTTTGTACTGACAAGGGATTCTATTTTTTTAAATTCCACAGTTTGGAAGCCATGGAAAGGGTCTTGGACAATGGGCCATGGCACTTTTCTGGTCGTCCCTTAATTTTGAGAAAATGGAAAAAATGTCTGAAATTATCAAGGGAGAACCACAGTAAGATTCCGGTTTGGGTGAAACTCCATGATTTACCTCTTGAATTCTGGAATGCTCCATGTCTTAGCAAAATAGCTAGTTATTTGGGCTCTCCTTTATATGTGGATAAAGCTACAAATGAAAAACGGAGAATTTCCTACGCTCGGGTGTGTGTTGATATTGATGCATCCAAAGTATTAAAAAAGAGTATTAGGATTCGTTGTGGAGGAGAAATGGTTGAGGTACAAGTGGAATATCAGGGATTACCCTCATTATGCTCGCAATGTCAGGTTTTTGGCCATGTTTTGGCTCAGTGCAAGGAGAACAAGTGGGAAAGAGATAATGTAGAAAGCAGAGAAGAAGGGGCTCCGGCTGGAAAAGAAATGGAAAGTGACGTTGAATCCTCAGTTTCGTCTGAGTGGGTAAGAGTGAAGAGAAGACGGAGAGCCAACAAGAAAAAGGAGCAAGGTTCAGTTCAGTCAAGGTCCCGAGCTTCGAGTATGGTTTAGCTTTTTGCTCAACCCCGTTCAGCTAGGCCGAATTTTCGATACCGCAGCTTTGCCACAGACCAGGCAGGCGCTCAGCCTTGCCGCTCAGTTCCTCCTACTGATTTAGCGTGTTGGTCTGCTCCACCTCAGAGCCCAGCCTCCCGTGCCTGCTCACACAAGCAGTAGAAGGTGCGGGTAAGCTGGGTAAGGATCCGAGATGTTGAGTAGCTGTTCCATTGTTTTGAGCACCTTTATGATGTATTTTGGTAAGAGGGTTAGTAATACCTTTAGGGTGTTGCTAACTTTGCTTTGCGCAGATCCGACGGTAGAGCATTTCTCGGGGATGGCCCAGAGTGCTCTTGGCTGGATTCCCTGGTTCTATTTTTTGTTTGGTCAATTGGGGAGTTGGTCCGTGCCTCTTTTTTTGAGCCGGGGTCTTTTGGGGCTGATCTGTTTGTTTTGGCTTTGTTGGCTTGTCAGGGGCCCATCCACCTCTGATACACTCTCGCTTTGCCTCTCGGGGTTTCCTGCATTATTTGATGTTCTCCTTGTTCATGTTTGTGTTTGGATTGCTGTGGGATCTTTTATTGCCACATTGGAAGGGTACTGATGGATTTTGCCCTTTGATGGGTGGATTTCTTGGACTATTGTGCTTTCCGTCTTTTGGGGGGGCTCTTGGATGGTTCTGTCGATACAGCTTCCCTAGTTTGGGGTTGATTTATCCCTGGCTAGGTAGGTTTTGTTCTCAGGTTTCTGCGTCCCCTAATAGGGGTGGGCTTAGCCTTATCATTTCCTCTCTGGTTGTTGTTCTGGGGTGTGTGACTATCATTGTGGGGTTTAGTTCACTTTGGAACGGGTCTACAGGATCTAGGTGGTCTCTGGAGGCCCTAGTAGAGGCGTGTATCGCTTTGGAAAAGGTGTACGCTTTGATCTGGACCACTTTCTGTTCTGGTTTTGGTTTTTTTCTCCCTGGTTGGGGCGGTTCTATCATAGGAGCTATCTCGAGGTGGTGCCCCTGACGATTTGCTTTCGAGGAGCTTGTTTGGTTTCGGGTTCTGCTTCCCCTAGTAGGGATGTGCTTATCCTTATCTTTTCCCTTCCCCTTTTGGTTTGGGGGGGTGTGACTATAACAGGAGAGGTTGAGCCCATTCTAGAACGGGTGTGTGCGATGATCTGGAATTTAGCATGCTCCTTATTCGGTTTATGTTGTGAGCATGTGGGGATTTGCTGGCTGCCGCTTCACAGCAGTGTTGGTTTTATTTTGTTAAGCCTCTAGAATGGCTTGTTTGATGTATTTTGGTTAGAGTGTTAGTAACACTTTTAGTAGCTCTTTGAGGGCCTGGAGTATGATTTGAGGTAGTGGGTTTATCATGGGTTGTAAGGCCTGGGGTATGCCCCTTGAAAATTTGTATATATTTTTTCTTTTTCTTTATGTCATAGTTAATTTACCCAAAAAAAACCCTATATTTTTTCCCTAAATGAAACTAGGATCTCTTTTGATAATTCAGCCTCCATTTTTGAAAAGATCTTTCCGGGCTGGAATTTTGGTCATGACTATGATTTCGCTGCTTTAGGGCGTATTTGGATTTGTTGGAATCCATCTTTTGTGAAACTATCTATCTTAAAGGCTGGTAGTCAGT
Organism: Sarracenia flava; assembly: GCA_035668175.1. Lineage (NCBI taxonomy): Eukaryota > Viridiplantae > Streptophyta > Magnoliopsida > Ericales > Sarraceniaceae > Sarracenia > Sarracenia flava. The sequence goes on from JAULLF010545581.1 coordinate 10,428, forward strand.
GAATTCATACTGATATATTTTTGCTAGGAGAAAAAATTGCCTTGAAAGCTTATGGAATTTTCTGACATCAGTTGCTCCTAGCTGCAAAGCTTCCCCTTGGATAGTGTTGGGGGACTTCAATGTGGTGAGGAATCTTTCGGAGAAATCTGGTGGTAGTAATAAGTGGCACAGTTACATAGAGGAGTTTGACAATTGTATTTTGAAATCAAATCTTGATGATCTTAGATATTATGGGCTGCTTTATTCTTGGTCCAATAATCAGGTGGGGGGAAATCTTATTAAATCCAAAATTGATAGAGCACTTGTTAATGATGTATGGCTAAAGGATTTCTTTTTTTGGGTAATTAAATGTTTTATAAAAAGGAAAACTTACAAAAAATACAAGGGGCATTCCCCAAGTCTTACAACCCAAAAGAAACCCACAAAAAATTACCCAAAGAGAGGAAAACTAAACTACTATTTACATAAGTTTGCAAATTTAAACCAAAAACAAAGCTTTCCTAACATTTAAAACAAGGAAACTAGCCCACTTCTCGGGCTCAAAATATCATAAAGCATTGCTCTGGACATTGCTATCATAATTCCAGCTTCATCCAACTCCACTTGCAAAGACGACCTACTAATTTGCATTTAAAAACAAGCCACTGATTTCGACACTACCTGTCCCAGGCCTTACAAAGATAACCACTAACTGTCCCAGAATAGCAGCACCAGGATGAAAATTTGATTTCCAAGCAATCCGAAAAGAAAGGGGAAACCAAGACATATCATGCACCAAAGCAAGTTGCCAATTTTCAACCTTCCAAAAAATTCCTGTGCAGAGAAAGGGTATAGACCACTGATATCAGTACAACGTCAGAGGAGATAATTTTCCACTAAAAATCCAAGCCCCTGCAAAAGTTAACCACATACAGAAACAAAAAGCATGAGTATAAAGTTTGGGAACCAGATCTGACAGGATACCTAAACCTTTTCAAAATAGGTCTCCAAAAAACACACCCACACACTCACACACACACCCCTTACTCAGGCCGTAAGGGGAAGGCACATACTAAGTATGGGTTTGCTATGTACAACCCAACATAGCTAGGTGAAAGTAACAAAAAGTAACATAAAACCCTCCTTCCAGCCAGAGAGTACAAAAGACCATATCTCTAAGTCCCAAGAGGTAGACAGCAAGGGTCACTTGCGCCAATCCCTTCGAGTCCTTTTCCTTGGAGCCCAAATGGACCTGTAAAAAATAGAAGAAATAACAAATAAATTACAAGATAAAAGCAGGACCATTGTTGAAGATATTATTAGTAAGCCCCCAAATAGCCTGAATTTCCGTATTTTCTGCAGTTCTTGGAACTCTCCTTTTAGTCACTAGTCTCCCTCTCACCGAAGATTCTATGACTCCAATCAAATCTTTCACAGATCGACTTTTCCTCTAAAATTTACGAGAATTCCTTTCATTCCAAATATAGTAAACCGTTGCTGACAGCACTAATCTAATTACACAGAATTTAAGATTTTTCCCCTTACAATGATCTACAAGCCACAGGATCCAACTCTTCCAGGAAAAAGTCCAAAAATCAATGTTACATTTATTTAGAGCCCATTTCCAGATCTGCTTTGAGAAAGGGCAACTAAAAAAGAGATGATCATGGGATTCGCAATCCGCTGTACAAAAGCTACATTTAAAATCTCCCAACATACGAAAAGATTGGAGCCTATCACCTGTGTAAAGCTTCCCCCTAATGGCTAAAGGATTTGGGAAACTCATATGCTTTTTTTTGTCCTCCCGGCATCTCTGATCATTCCTGGATTGAAATTCAACTCAATTTGGAGGTGTCCAAGTCCAGAAGACCCTTCAAATATTTTAGATTTTGGTCAATGCATCCGAGATTCATTCAGCTGGTCGAGGAAGCGTGGAAAACTGATATTAGGGGATTTAGTATGTACAGAATCTGGCAGAAGCTGCGGCTTATTAAAGGGAAACTTAAACAACTAAACAAGGAGGAGTTTGGGGAGCTACCGAAGAGGGTTATTGAGGCAAAACAAGTTTTAGAAGGCGTTCAGGTTCAGCTGGACCAAAATCCTGCCAATATAGATCTTCAAAGCAAGGAAAGAGATATGTATGGTAAATACAAGGAATTGAAGCTCACAAAGGAAAGTTTTTATAAACAGAAATCTCGAATTCAATGGCTAAATTTGGGGGACCGGAATACGAAGTTTTTCTTCAAGTCTTTAAATTTTCAGAGAAATAGATCCCGGATTGATACGTTAATGAGAGATGATGGGTCGGTGTGTGAATCAAAGGAAGAGGTTGTTGAGCACATTGTGGGCTATTACCGAGATCTGTTGGGGACATCATCCTCGCTCGCTGCAGATGCCCAAGAAGTTATTAATGGCTTAGTTAAAAATAAGCTATCCGTACGAAGCATTGAAATTATGACTAAGGAAGTCACATATGTGGAGATCAAGGAGGTTCTTTGGTCATTGAAATCAGATAAAGCCCCGGGCCCGGATGGTTTTTCAGTTGATTTTTTCAAAGATGCATGGGAAGTTGTCGGAGTCGAAGTTACCCAAGCAATCAAAAGTTTCTTCTCTTCGGGTAAAATGCTCAAAGAAGTTAATACCACTTTGATTGCGCTCATTCCGAAAGTGTCTAATCCATCGTCAATCAAAGATTATAGGCCGATATCATGTTGTAACACCATCTACAAATGCATCACCAAGTTAATAGCAAATAGAATTAAAGGCTCGTTGCAGGAGATAGTGTCTCCAAATCAATCCGCCTTTGTGAAGGGTAGAAGGATAGCGGATAACATTTTCCTCTCCCAAGAACTTCTCCGGGACTATCATAAGCAAGATAAGGGCCCAAGGTGTGCTTTGAAGGTGGACATAATGAAGGCATATGATAACGTAAATTGGGAGTTTTTGATCATGGTGTTAAATAGTATGGGATTTCCCCCCAACATGATTAAGTGGATTAAAGAATGCATCACTACTCCTTCTTATTCAGTGTGTATCAATGGTGAACTCCATGGGTTCTTCAAGGGGAGGAAGGGATTGCGCCAAGGGGACCCATTGTCGCCTTATCTCTTTGTCATAGCAATGGAAATACTTTCTGGTTTGTTTTCCAAATTTATAGAAGAGGGCCCTTTCAATTTCCACTGGAGGTGCAAAAAAGATAGAATTGTCCATCTAGCTTTTGCGGACGACCTTATGGTGTTCGCTAAAGCCGAGGTGAAATCTATTTTGGTGATCAAGAATGCATTAGATCACTTTAAGAGGCTTTCTGGCTTAACGCCGAGTCCGTCCAAAAGTGATATATTTTTTTCGGGTGTAGATGAAGATCTCAAGAATGATATTCTTCGGGTTAGTGGGTTCCGAGAAGGAACTCTTCCGGTGAGATATTTGGGAGTTCCCTTAATAACTAGTAAAATGAGTTATAAGGAATGTAAACCTATAATTGATAATTACCCAAAAAAACCTATAATTGACAGATTGGTGGCTAGAATCCTTTAATGGACTAGCAAATGGTTTTCCTTTGCGGGACGACTTCAACTTATTGATTCTATACTATTTTCAATGCAAGTTTTTTGGTCCTCTTTGTTTATTCTCCCTAAAAGAGTTTACAAAGAGGTGGTGGCAATCATAAGGGCTTTCTTATGGAATGGTCCCGATCTTAAAACCTCGAGTGCTAAAATAGCTTGGAAGGAGCTGTGTAAGCCTAAAATTGAGGGTGGCCTCGGCATTAAAGCTTTGGTATTGTGGAATAAAGTAGCGGTAAGTTTTGGAAAATGGAGCATGAGAGCTTCTCTCTCTAGAGATTAGGGCGATCAGTTTCCCCTTGGGGGTTCGACTATGGGGGATCGCCCTTGGGGCGCGTCCTCAAGCTTAAGGGCTATGAAAAATAGCTCCCAAGTTAAGAATCTTGGTTCTAACAAGTGTAAACTCCTTATCCAAAAAAATAACAAGTGTAAACAGACTAGGTACGGGACGGAATTGCCTGGAAACCATTTTGGGGTTTTGGCGGATCTGGATTCGGAGCACGAAGGGGAGTTTCTTCAAGCTTCGGTCAAGAGTGCTGGGGCAGTTCGATGTAAAAATGAAGCTTGTAAGCCTATTTCCAAAGGAGCTTCGAGCAAAGTCGAGTCTGGAAAAGGGGGCGAGGAGTCTTCCTTTTCCCCGTCTCGCAAGGCTCTGGTATTTTCAAAGGAAACTTCTTAAGAGGAAAGGGGAAATGTGGCAAAAGACATCTCTGCGTCCGTTTCTGATGGAGAAGACGAAGTTTATGGTTCGGAAGAGCAAGATGTATACGATGAGGCGACTGAAGGGGCTTTCGAAAAGCTGGCTCTGGATGCTCTGGATAGAGCAAAGCCGGGGCGAAGCCCTCTCAGCAAGGAAGCCATGGCGGCTGTGGTCGAGTGGTTGGCGTGGTACCGGAGCTCCCCCCCGCCGGTTGATTCTAAGGGCTCGTCCTTGCTTCCTGCAGTGGTTGTTGGGGATCTGCGTATCGAGGACTCATCAGAGGTCAAGCTCGATCACGGACTAGAGATGAACAGCAATTTTTGTGTTACGGGGATGAGTTTGACCTCGCAAGCTGGAGAAGCGAGAGTTTCGACTTCCCCGGTGAACGGCGATGGAGCTACGATGGTAGCTGCTTCGGAAAATTCTTACAACCCTCTTGTGGGAGATCCGGGTGAATCGACTGGAAAGGGAGGGCCGGGTGATTTTGGGAATACAGGGGAAGGGGGCAAAATTGAATCTGAGGTTGGTGATGCTCCTTTTCGTGATAACGAAGACAAGGTACCTTTCTTTGACTCCCCTCTGAATCCAAAGAATACCTGTTGTGTTGTTGCCGACCCTCTGGGTAATGTTGATGCGAGGCTTAAGAGCAAACAAATAGAAGCGAAGTGCGGAGGCATTTTCAGAGCACGCCATGTGTTCGACGAAATGCCGAAGCCGTTTTTGCCTGAGATTGAGTTGCTGGAAAGTACAGAAGGAAAGGACACTGAGCTTCTAGACAAGGAAGGGCTTGTTCCGCATGTTCAAGAAGGGCTTGGGAAGTCTTTTATTAGCCATGTTTTCAAGCCAGTCGGTATGATTCCGGCAAGTAAGTCTGAAGCTATTTCTCAAGCAGGATCAAAACAGGTGCCTCTATCCTGGGCTCGTGTAGTGGCGCCAAAGGGCTTGCCCATGCCTGTCCCGGGAGCTTGAGGCTAAATCAGAGGAGTGGGTCTGGGTCTAAACTGGCATATACTGCTCCAGAATTTCCGGGTGTTATAGAAATTGAGGAAAATTTGGTAGACGTTCATCCATGGGAAACCTGCCTCGTCGGATATTTTTTTAACGAGGATTTTGCTTTTGGTCGCGTACGGGCAACAGCTATGTCTTTTGTGGAAGGGTGAGGGGCTTATTGAGGTTCACGGCAACGATAGTGGCTTCTTTTTCTTCAAGTTTAGGAGCTTGCATGATATGGAAAATGTGCTGGAAAAAGGGCCGTGGCATTTTTATGGTAAGCTCTTAATTCTTAGGAAATGGGAAAAAAGGCTAAGGCTTTCAAAA
>JAULLF010545582.1:0-10503 GCA_035668175.1 Sarracenia flava
AACCGACCCGTTGACCTTCTCACGTATGACCTGATGCATATGTTGATGTCGGCGTGTGGGCACCGATCGAATTAACTCCTTAGGCTTCAAAACACACTAGTTCTCCCTAAATTTTGCAAGAAACTAATGAGAGGGAGAAGAGGAGGGGGCTGCGGCCAAGGAGGAGGAAGAGAGAGAATATGGAGATTGGAATTAAGTTATATTCCATCTTTATCTAATGTAGATATATTAATATATATCTTCCATCCTTATTTTAGATAATATATATATATATATATATATATCCACCTTCCATATTTTAGTATGGAGAATATATATATTCCCCACCAAAATAATTATCTCTCAATCATGTATATATAAATATATATATGTGTGTGTTAGCCTAAAAAATTTCTCAATCAAGCCTTATTTTGGTTTTGATTATAACAACCCATTGATTTGTTATTCCAATGTTTGTTTTTCTGTGAGGAAGTGTTGTGAGGCATTAACAAGTCTGTCATAGCAAAAAGTCAACCGCTTTAAGGCTCAAGATCAAGCATTGCCAAAGCCTATGTGTATTATCTTAACAAAAAGATAAGTTCTCGATTTTTGGCTTCTTTTTTATACCTATATGTATTATCTTTATGCCAAAATGATAAGTGCTTAATATGTCTAACATTTGATTTAAAAATGAAATCATGAGATTTAAATGGCACTAACTCAGTCGACTGATTCCTATACAGTCAACTGTGTTCTATTTTGTTTTGTATGAGCTTGTTTGCTAAACATATAGTGTATATCTAATTAAAATCATATGATTTCTATGATGCTTGTTACTTGTTAGGATTACACGTTCTCATTTTATTTCTCTATTGGTATCAAGCCTATATATACATATTTATATAATTCTTGAACAAAACCCCTTCAAAGGATATTTTCAATATCTTATGTCTATGTATTGACATAATATATATGTGTGATTGTTGATAGCTATCTAAATTTTATCACATATATCACACATACACTCTGCGTTCTCTATTCTAAGCTTGAAGGACTTTATATGATTGACCTTTTGTCTGAAAAATCGATTTCTCTTCTGTTCAACTCTAAAAACATCCACCTTTATTATATAAAGATCGACCTTTTTGGCTGAACTCAGAAAAGATCGATCGTTTGTTTTACAAAGATCGATCGTGTTTTTCTCAAGGCGAGAGAGAGAAAAAACGAAGGATAAAAAGATCGACCTTTTTGTGCTTGTCTGGGATCAAAAGATCGATCGCTTCTATAAGACGATCGATCTTTATGAGAAAAGGTCGACCTACTTTTTTTTATATAGATCGATCTAATGAGTGTTTTTATATATACTCAGCGTTTTAAAATCGTTTCATATCCTCTTTCGCGCCTCTCTGTCTAACCCATACGAAACCTCCTCTCTCAAAACCCTAACTTGATATCATTCATCCTTTTCTCTCATTTCTTTCTAACTCTTTCTCTCCATCACCGACGATGAGAACCCGAGCCATGATGAAGAAACTCAAAAGTTCCGACGGAGAAGGAACTTCGAATCCTCGACGTTCGAAGAAACCGAAGACCGAAAATATGCTCGGTTCTTCTCCCTTTACCCCCATTGTTCTTCTCTCCTCTTCGATGGATGTTCCTCCAGGTTTTCCTCCGAAATCCATTCCTTCATCCTCTCAGGCTCCTTCTGCTGCTCCAACCCTTGTCCAGTCCAACTCCGATAGGGAAGAGGAGTTGAAGCGTATAGTTCTCGACCTTGCAGTCAAGGTCCTTAGGATGGATGAGAAAATTAATCTCATTCTCGGGGAGATTCGCGAGATGAAGGAACTGAAGAAGAAGAATTTGAAGGATGATGAAGAACTCACCCATGCCATTCGTCTAGTGGCATTAGGACTGAGGCCAGGGAAGCAAAACAAGCCTAGATGAGCAAGGCTGGACGAAGCCATGGCTTGTTTTCCCCTTCTTTTGTTTTCTTTTTCTTTTTGATGATCTTATGTAATACCCAACATCTCTATAATTTCTTTTTGTCGAATATAATATACGATTGGTGGATGTTTTTGCTATGTGATGATTCTCTGTGTATGAATTTTTTTTTTGGTATCGAGCCTATGCTGAGTAGCCTAAGGTCTCTCACCCAAGATAACAGTATTGTTTAGGAACATCAACTTATGATTAATCTTCAATTGGTATCACATTTGATCTTTTTTCCTAAAACTTATAGTGTAATGACGGTCTATAATCGAGCTATTTCACAGACATCTCTCAAAATAAAATCTTTTTGTGAAAACCTTGTAGACCCACTCTGGCTATCTTATCGCGGTTCTCAAGATCGAATTCTTGGAGGAGTAGGATCCAACGAATCAGACAGGGTTTAATACCTTTCTTGGCCAGCAAGTGTCTGAGGGTAGCGTGGTCAGTATAGACAATTACTTTAGATCCTAGTAGGTATGATCTAAATTTGTCCAATACAAATACTATTTCCAGTAGCTCCTTTTCAGTGGTGGTATAATTCATTTGCACATCATTTAGGGTCTTACTGGCATAGTAGATAGCGTGAGGGACTTTATTCTCTCTTTGTCCAAGTCCAGCTCCTACAGCGTAGTCAGATGCGTCACACATAATCTCAAATGGTATGGCCCAAATAGGTGACTTCATGATGGGTACTGAGGATAAAGCATCTCTAAGTTGTTCAAAGGCACGCATACACTTATCATCAAATTCGAAGGTAGCATCCTTAGAAAGAAGATCGCAAAGGGGCTTTGATATCTTTAAGAAATCTTTGATGAATCGGTGATAAAATCCAGCGTGCCTGGGGAACGAATGGATTTGTCTTACAGTGGATGGGGGTGGCAACTTGGCGATAAGGTCGACTTTGGCTTTATCCACTTCTATTCTGCGCTTAGAGACTATATGTCCTAGCACGATCCCTTGTTGGACCATGAAGTGACTTTTCTCCTAGCTATGTACCAGGTTTGTCTCTGGGTAGCGTTTAAGTACTAGAGTCATATTCGCGAGAGAGTCTTCGAACGAGAGACCAAGCACGGAGAAGTCTTCCATGAATACTTAAAAAAAAAAATTTGATCATGTCAGAGAAGATAGAAAACATACACCTTTTGAAGGTGGCATGTGTATTACACAACCTAAAAGGCATATGCCTGTAGGCAAATGTGCCAAAGGGGCAAGTGAAAGTTGTTTTCTCTTGATGCTCGGGGTAGACAGGTACCTGATTGTAGTCGGAGTAGCCATCCAAGAAGCAGTAATTGCTTTGGCTAGCTAAACGCTCTAGGATTTGGTCAATACATGGTAAAGAAAAATGATCCTTTCTTGTCATGACATTTAGCTTCCTATAGTCAATGAAAACTCGTCATCCGGTTGTTGTGCGAGTTGGTGCAGATTATCATTTGTCATTTAATACTACAGTGAGCCCAGATTTCTTAGGTATAACTTGTGTTGGGCTCACCCACTTGCTATCTAAGATTTGGTAGATAATACCTGCATCTAGCAGTTCGACTACCTCTTGCTTTACAACTTCCTTCATGTTGGAGTTCAGTCTCTGTTGCATTTCTTATGTAAGATTAGCATCCTCTTCACAATGGATTCCATGCATGTAAATGGATGGGTCAATTTCTTTCAGATCTGCCACTGCCATCTTATAGCTGTTCTTGGTAGGAGATAAATCAGAAGTAATTATGACTGTCAGGGTATTACTAGGTCTTAAAAAGATGTACTTGAGTGAGCTTGGTAAAGGTTTCGACTCAGATGCTGGTGGGGCTTCTAGGGATGGTATGGCGGGTATAGATGAGGGTGCGGGTAGTTCTTTAAATCGAGACGCCCAAGGAGGTGTGTTTATATAATCTTTCATTTTAAGCTTGGCATTGGATTTGTCGATGGTTGGGTCAAGCTCTAAAAAGCCCTTCCCAAATTAAGCCAAACAGGCTTCCAGGGGGTCATCTGAAAAGATGGCTGGCAAGGCTTGCTGTGTTGCCTCCTCGATGTGGTCGATTGCAAAGCAATCGACTTCTAGTGCTGGTTGGTGAGAGGCATGGAACACATTAAGTCAGAGCTTCATGTTGCCGAAAGAAACGCCCATTACCCAAGTTCGGCAATTGATAGATGCATTAGTTGTGGCAAAAAAAAGGGCATCCAAGAATTACAGGCGTTTGTCTCCTCAAATTTGTGTCCGGTTCGGTGTCTAGTACTATAAAGTCGACAGGAAATAGAAACTTGTCAACATTGATTAGCACATCCTTAATGATACCTTGGGGAACCTTAACTGACCTATTTGCCAACTGGAGGGTGATAGGGGTTGGTTTCAGTTTCTCCAAGACCGAACTGTTCATAGACTAAATATGGGAGGAGGTTTAAGCTAGCTCATAAGTCTAGAAGTGTCAGGTCGATCTGATCATCGCTGATCACACACGAGATAGTTGAGATCCCTGGGTCTTCTAACTTTGGGACTAAATCATAGCTTAAGACTGAGCTAACGTGCTTGGTTAGTTGCTCTTTCTTTAGGACGCCCGTCTTACATTTCTAGGTGCATAAGTCTTTTAAGAACTTTGCGTAAGAAGGAATGTGTTGGATAGCATCAAGAAGGGGCATGTTGATTTTGGCTTGCTTGAATAGGTTAAGCATGTTAGGCATGGGTGGTCCTTTCTTGTGCTAAGGAGCTTGTGGCTCTAGGCACGAAGGGAATGGTGCCTTAGGTTCATTCGGGATAACTGGAGGAGCCATGAGTGTAAGGATGATATACTTAAAAGCCATGCTTTTATGTATTATCCGGGATTCCAAAAATATTAATGAGAATCAATTGAGATGATGTGTGTACTCGGTTTCATATTTATTATTTGTATGATGTATGTATGCACTGTCCGTATATTGTGTCCAGTATTTGACACGTCGCATAAAGCGGGGAAGATCGGGTCAAAGGTTCTGATAAATATACAAGTGGGCTCCCAACCGCAATGGACCCAGACTGTCCATTGATACGGTTGTAGCACATCTTTATATTAGCTGATCTTGGCAAGGTCGAAGGAATCAAATTCCGGTCTTGGAATTTCATGTTCGAACACGATGTGTTAGTACACTTGGAGTGTATTGAGCGGGATTAATAGGATGATCAATTCTATACTGACTATATTAATTGATCTACATCCTATATTATTAGGGATTGCACGATCTCTTAATCCCGACGTGATTGATTGAATCATGTTCGGATGATGTTCAGTCCTTTGAGTCACCAATGGCTGAGATTTCTATGGCGAGATCAATATGACCGGTGGGTTGGGTACTGACATTATTTGTTCAATGGTTGATAATCAGCTGACGGAAACCACGTCCAACATAGGTTGAGGAGTTCCCCCTCGTGTGCTTCACTTATAATTTTGCGTATGCTAAACCTGCGCAGTGGATCGATTGATCTGGTATATGAATACGTTAAGTGGTGTGGTTGTGAGGAAAAAAGGATTTTTAAACCGGGTTGTCAGTAACCTAATTTGATTAATGGGAATCCATATCTTAAACGTGGGGAGACTACAGTGAATTTGATAATTAGAAACTCGAGACAAAATTTGAGTTTAGGGTCGGGAGTTCAGTCAGGGCCTTTAGTGGAATAAGTCCTGACTCGTGCAAGAATGGATCTAACTCGGGGCTTGAGTTAGGGATATCCGGTATTCTCGTACGATTAGACCGAGTTCTAGACTGCCTCGGGATCCCTCACGTAGCCCTTTTATATGCACGGGTTTTTGGTAGGCTTCGATTTTTATTTAATTTATTTCGATCGTCGGATTTTATCACTGAGACGTTCAAGGTATTAAATTAAATGTTTGAGGGCATAATTGGCAAGGTGGGAATTTTGTATACACCCTAGGGTGGCCGGCCCTATTAGAAGAATGAGGGGATTAGTTTTGGTAAGTGTATATTGCTTGTTACCTCTTTGGTAATGACATATACATTTAGAGTTATTTTGATATATCATGTTTATATTAAAATAAAAGAAAAAATAATCTCTCTATTCCCATTGCCATGGCCGGCCTAAGTAGGGTAGTTTTACTATTTTGGTCATATTTTATTAAGGAAGGAGATATCTCCTAAACGAATAAAATACAAGAAATAGTTATTTAATTATTTTGTGATATATATGTAATAAAGAGGGATAAGGGAGGATAAGATTCTCCTAACCTTTTTATGGTGCATGAATATGTACACAATATAATTAGAGATATACAAGGAAGAGAAAACATAATTCTCTTGGAAAAACCCTAAGGAGCCGCTGCCCCTCTCCTCTCCTCTCCTCTCCTCTCTCTCTCTCTCTCTCTATTCTTGTGTTTTGTAAGGAGGGTTTGAGAAGATCATTGTGTGTTGAAGCCTCAAGTCTTGCCTCGGATCAATGCCCACCCACAGAAGTCAAGTACGCGCAAGGGTTATACGTGAGAAGATCGCGTGGTCGTCTTAACGGTTACATGTAACACTTTGAGATTTTTCGACAAATCTCGTTTGGTTTAGCTTCTGTCCGCCACTCTCCTGCATGCCTCTTTTCGTGAAAAACACGCACTTTTAATCGATTTTTTAAAACACAACGCTTCCGCCTCGGCCAGTTCCAACAATTTGTATCAGAGCCGGTCATGCGTTTTTCATGAAAAACATGTGCTAACCGTTGTTTTGTAGCTTTTTTAGTCGTTTTGATCCGGTCCATGCATGTATGGTTTATTTATTTTATAGTTTAGAACCGAAAGTGTCCCGACGGTTTTTAAATCGGGATTGGTTGGACGCCTCCTACGTAGGGCATAGGTTTTTTTACGATGTAATATTTAATTTCATGCGTATTGTTTTTCGAATTTATTTATGTCAATCGACACGGAAAACGATGATAAAAAACGAGGCAAAAGACATGAAGATAGCAGCGGCATAGGGTTGGTGTGGCGCTGGTGCGCACGCCGTGTGCAAGACGTGCAGCAACCATGCGCAGCAGCGGCAGGGGATGCGGCAGGGGACATACGCAGATGATGCAGCAAGCTGGCGCGGCACAGGCGGACACGCGGTCAACTGTGTGCAACATAGTCTCCTACGTTGTGGCATAGGCGCGGCGCTCAGGCGACGGTGCGCACGCACGCGGAGGTGGCGCGAGGCTGGTGCGGTGGACTGGCGAGGCTGGTGCAGGGCATGTGCAGTAACCATGTAGGGCAGCAGCTGGTCAGGGGTCCGTTGGGCTTTTTGAATTCCCGGTTAGGTTTTTTCAAAACCCTAAGGATCGGATCGAAATGACAATATTTTATTTATTTAATTTATTGTCGTTATTTTTAATTGCTTATTTATTTGTGCTTTTAATTAATTACATGAATGGTTTTTTATTTTATTTTTATTTTCCTTTTATGTATGGTATTTACAAATCAAGAAATTTTGGGAAAATTGGTTTTAAATAAAATAAAAATCCAAGCAATTTTTAAAATTGAAAAAATAAGTAAGTAATTAGGTTATTTAATTTGTGTTAAGAGGAAAATTAATTAAAGTTTTTTTTAATAAAAACTGGGTAATTAATTTTTTTCGTAAAAATTAAATAAGTTATTTTTGTTTGTTTTCAAAGGAATTAAACATGGATTTTTAATTTGATTAAAAGCCGAATTTATTTTAATCAAAAAATTAAAAATATGTTTAATGTTTTTAAAATAAATAAAAGGATAAAACCCTCGGTTTTTAAAATATTAAGGGGGAGAAAGATTTAGTCATGAATAAATCCTATGGTCTCCATCACATGTTCGTTGGAGATGTGATTTTAAATCGCGTACTGGCTTCAATTTCGGTCTCCCCATCGGAAGGGTTATAATCACGGCATCTCCGATTCGAATCTCCGAGATGAGTTAATTTGAAATGCAGTGCAATGTAGGGCCTGCACACACCGGGCCCCGGACTTTGTCACAGGATTTTCAAATTAAGTGAGATGGTTATACACTAAACTTCGGATAAAAGTATCCTCCCCATCGGAGTCATTGCTTTTATTTGTAAGGACCAAAGTTGTTGGCTGTTTAATCACTTAGAATATATCGAAAAATAAAAACATGTTAGTCCTTTCTTCGTTAACTGTTAGACGTCCACACTATCGTGGACTAACTAGTTGATGTGACTCTAGGTAGATTGTTTTTGTTGTGATATTTTTCTAAGAGAGATTAATATACTGGAATGTTTGTTCGGGCAGGGATTGATTAGTAGATGTCCACACTATCGTAGCCTTCTTAATCAACAAGGACTTTGGGCTGCCAATAATTCTTTTAAAATTAAAAGGTTGAAGGACCTTAAAATTTTTACAAAAGAATTAAAAAGTTTTCTCTTTGATTCTCAGGATTTAATATAGAATCATTCAATCCGCTTGCGGCGATTCTCAAAGTAGACATTTTAACTGGACCTAATTTTATCATTTGGAAATTAAAATTAGATTACGTCCTAAACTTACAATATTGCGGGTTCGTGTTATGTGATCTAAGTCCACCCATTCCTGATAGTGGATCTCCCGAAAAGGAGGTCTGGTACTATCATAAGTGGATGAAAGCTGATTGGATGTCACGTTGCTACATCTTGACTTCCATGTTAGATACTATGCAAAGCCAGTATCGGTTTATGGCAACTGCAGCTGATATGATTCTTCACCTTACTAACAAGTATGGTGGTCTAGATCGGGCAGCAGGGCAGAATGCCGGAGGGGATCTAGGAAATATGATCTTGACTAGAGATAATGATTTTTTTTCTAGTTATCGAATCATGCTTAGCGGTTTTATCTAAGGGAAGCTGGTGTGTAGATACAGGAGCTACTAATCATGTCTGCAATTCAATGCAGGGGTTCCAGGTAACCAGATAACTTAGAATTAGCAAGATTTATCTTCAGATGGGGAATGACTCCCAGGTATCTGCTACTGCAGTGGGAGATATGGTTCTGGGTTTTGGTAGAAATAGGTGTTTAATATTAAAGAACATTTTATATGTACCTTAAATTATGAGAAACTTAGTTTCAGTTTCCTGTTTGGGTATTGATGGATATTCTGTTAACTTTAATATGCATTCTTGCAATATTATGAGTGGAAAAAAATTTATCTATCATGGTACATTGGATAATGGACTTTATATTTTACATCCAGTTATTTCTACTTATAATAAGAATAAGGTGAATAATTTACGTGTTTTACCACTAAAAAACAAAGGTTCCTCCTTGAACCAAACACTCCTTTGGCACCTTCGTCTAGGTCATATTAATCTAAAAAGGTTACAAAGGCTGGTGGAAGATGGACCTTTGGGTTCATTGGAAGTCGAGGCACTTCCGATCTATGAATCCTATTTAGAGGGTAAGATGATCAAGAGGCCATTTACAGCCAAGGGACTTAGAGCCTAAGAGGTGTTGGAATTGGTTCACTCTGATTTGTGTGGTCCCATGAACATCCAGGCAAGAGGTGGTTATAAGTACTTCATCACTTTTATTGATGATTATTCTAGGTATAGATACATTTACCTGCTTCATCGCAAGTCTGAGACCTTTGAAAAATTCGAAGTATTTAAGGCAGAAGCGGAGAAGCAAATAGGTAAAAGTATCAAAACCCTATGATTTGATCATGGTGGGGAATACCTTCTTAGGGAGTTTAGGGACTACTTATCAGAACATGAGATTACATCCCAGTTGTCTGCACCAGGGATTCCCCAGCAAAATGGTGTAGCGGAAAGAAGGAATAGGACCCTTAAGGAGATGGTAAGGAGCATGATGAGTTATTTGGATTTACCTCATTCATTTTGGGGATTTTCAATAGAAACATCGAGTAATATTCTGAATTCGGTACCTACTAAGGTGGTTCCCGGTACCCCTGTGGAGTTATGGACTGGGCGTAAGCCAAGTCTTAAATACTTCCAGATATTGGGTTGCCCAGCACATGTGTTGGTGGGAGATGCAAGTATGGTGGAACCGAAGACGGAGGTATGTTTCTTTGTAGGGTACCCCAAAGGAACCAAGGGTGGTTTATTTTATAATCCTCAGAGTCAGCGGGTATTTATTAGCACAAATGCTAGATTCTAGGAAGAGGATTATGTAATAAACCACAAACCCCGGTCACAAGTTGTTCTACAAGAGGTTATGACTAATGATATGGTACAACCGGATATTATACCTAATGAGCGGAGTGAGACACCACCTATCACGAGTGCACAGGAGGCTTCTCATCGTAATGGGAGGGTTGTTCGCCAACTCGATAGGTATATGTTCTTGGGATAGTCTCTTGACAAGATCCTTGAAGAACTAGATACCGAACCCCGGAACTACAATGAGGAACTTCAAGACAAGGATACGGTATTGTGGCAAAGGGCTATGGAATCAGAGATAGAATCTATGTACTCTAATCAGGTCTGGGAGCATGTAGAACCATTAGACGGGATAAAACCCATTAGTCGCAAATGGATCTATAAGAAGAAGAGAGGAGTAGACGGGAAGGTTGAAACCTTCAAAGCTAGGCTTGTTGCGAAGGGGTTTACTCAGAAAGA
>JAULLF010545685.1:0-10503 GCA_035668175.1 Sarracenia flava
GACAAAAAGCTCAATCAATAAGATTTTAAGAACAGAGCAGTGAAACAATAAAATGAGAATAAATGCGAGAGTTAATTATTTTCTCGATGTTTCACCAACCTTCTTACTGAGGTATCAATACTCCTTAAATAGTCTCTCAATGATTTAGGACCGTTGGGACCAAAATATAGTCGTTGAAGACAAAGATCGGACTGTTGCAAAGTTTCAGGATTTTTAAATTTGAGAAAAGTGAAGAAACCTTTTCTGATGAGCTGGAGCATTTTGGCCATGAGTCGAAATGTTTGGCTGATGATTTGAAACCTTCGGGTCATCCATGAACTTTGAGGCAAACGTTTCAAATCTTTGCCAGGTGAGTCAGAACCTTTAGTTCGGTATGCAGTTTAAACTTCCTCATGAGCCCAAACCTTTTCTTGATGAGTTGAAACCTTCAGCTACCAAGAGTTGTCTATTGAGGCGTTTGTCAAAATAGTCGACTCCTCTTCTCATAAGCCAAAACGATTCCTTTAGTTGGGCATTGAGCTTCTTTATGAGGCGAAACATTTTTCTGGTGAGGTGGAACCTTTATCTTCCAAAGAATTACATTTACCAAAATGTTGAAAGGTGGTGCCTCTTCGCTTATTGAGTCGAAACCTTTTACTGAAGAATAAGAATCCTTCAACGATGCACTTTAATGTTTCAACTCCTCTTGAGCATTAGTCGAAACCTTTTCTTAAGGAACAAGGTTCTTCAACTTTGCGCTTCAACAATTCTTCTCCCTCAAAGCATGAGTCGATACTTTGGCCTTTACTCAAAACTTCTCTTCAATGATTCGGCTCCTCTCAAGCATGAGCCGAAACGATGGCCTATACTCAGAACTTTTTTTCAAGTATTTGACTCCTTATATCCATAAGCCGAAACCTTTTCCACTTCATATTTTCTCGAACTTCAAACGATCATAGCTTCATCATCTTAACTCCAAATGGGGCAAGTCTTATATGTAAATTGATGCTTTGGAAGTTTTCTTTCCAACCAATCTGGTCTGCCATCCAAATTCCTTTCGTGGAGAAAGTTATGATCCAATTACCAAATGTATGTCATCTTTTCTTGGGCAAACCATTCTCAAAGGCTTCAACTCCAATTCTCTTGGACTTGGACTTAATCTCCTCCTTAGCTGAGCATCCTTCAGTAGATACAGACTTCAATCTTTAAGATCTTCAGCATCTAAAATCTTCATTCTTCAAGGCATGGTATAATCCAACCTTATTCTAGGCTTTTTTATTTCAACTAACAATTTCCATCTTCTTTAAGGTTTTCTCTCGACTTTGACTCTTCTCTTGCAACTTGGATTTCTTCAAATCCTTTCAACTCCTAAACTCCCTTGATGCTTAGCTTAGATTCTTTATCTTCTGCTTCAGTTCTTCTTGAATCTGTAGAAGCTTCAAGCTTCTTCTTTGAAAATTACTGATTCATTTATCACTAAGTCATCGTCTGTTGTACCATCATCTTCTTCAATTAGCTGGTCTTTCTTCTTGTCGTAGCAAAGATGCTCTTCAAGTAACAAGTAAAGCTTGAGCTTGCTTGTCCTTCTTGATCAACATATATAGAGGTGAGAGCTTTGCCTCTTCGAGGTATCACTGCTCCTCTTCTTCATCACCTTCAATCTCAAGTCTCAACAGGATCTACAGCCTTCTGTTGTTTTACCTAGCTTGAGATTGAGTATCGATCTACTCTTTGGCATTCTTCTGAGCTTCCTTGCTCAATATGAGAAGTCGATACATTAGTTGTCTTGACAGAACCATTTTTCTTTGATTACTCAAATCTTGTCAGACTGTTCGAATCATGCCTTCTCTTGACTTATGTTGAGCTTCAAGATATATATACCTGAAAGATACTAACTCACATTCAAACAAGTCTTTAGTGTAATCATGATCAAAAACAATATGTTTATACATTAAACATATGATGCACATATACAAATATGATTAAAAGACAAGGCTAACAATTTTATTAAATGTCAATGCACAGGATTGTTAATGTTAAGGCCCTTGATTAATCATGATGGTTTGTAGGATTAACAATTAAATAAATAAATTTATTTGATTGTTATATTTATTAAAACCAAACTTAATCATACCAGATTTATCAAGAAAATTAACATCCAAAAGATCAAATCAATTGGTTGTTATAAGTCAAAACTAAATAAAGGCTTGATTGAAAATACTTTAGGCTAACAAATGGATTCTAATATGTGGTAGAACTTTTCTCTAAACAAAACATTTTTTATTATCTGATAGCATAATCATAGTTAAACTAGAATTGGTTTTAGCTTATAATTCTTCTTATAATTAAAATCAAATATTTACTTTCTTAATTAAATTAAAAATATTTCAAAAGTTTAAATAATTGCAAGAATCTTAATTGACATATATTACTCGTGGAAACGATCCTGATTCACCGCTAGTTACCTGTTAGTGTTAACTCTTGGTATTAGACTTTGTATGGGACAACACGTATACCAGTTTTTGGCGCCGTTGCCAGGAAATAGTACGGCAAAATTCTTAAAATCGTTATTTAATCTAAAAAATAATTTAATTCTTTTCTTTTCTTTTTCGTCCATGGTTTCCAAATTTTTTATTTTTCTGTTAAAAAATAGAAAATCGTAAAAAATCAGAACACCATTTTTCGTCCGAACGCTACTCTTTTTTTGTCCGAACGGTACTGTCTGACACCGTCCAGACACTGACACCTTCCTGTCCGGACGGTTCACCATCAGAAGCCTTCCTCCGCTTTTCCTTTTGGGGTTTAAATAGTGTATGCTTAGTCGCTGCTCCTTACATAGCGACTTAATTCCTATTAATCATGAAATCGAACGCACCTATAGGGCTAACCGAGCTATTACGAGAGCGACCTCTTTCCTCCGATCTCCCGCACCTACTCATACACCCACAATGACTGAATATCAGAACGGTAACCCCGTCAGCAATTGGAAAAATGATCAGGCCAACCAAGCCGACTAGTAACTCAAGGCCCCGATGGAATATTATATTCTAACAGCTTACGAGTCTGCTACATGTATAGTGCCACCCAATCTTAGGGCCGACAACTACTAGATCCGATCTAACCTATTCTAAATGATCCCCATATTTCATGGACTTAGCAATGAGGACCCCTATAAGCACATTGATGAGTTCTTAGAAATCTGTTCGATCGTAAGATTCAACATTCTACTCGATGAAGCCAAGCACATAATGTTATTTTTGTTCTCTCTCCGAGACAAGACCAAGCATTGGCTCAAGTCTTTGGAACCTAACAACATAACAACAGGAGCTAAACTTCAATAGGAATTCCTCCGAAAGTTCTTCCCTATCAGTAAAACGAACCAAACTCGACGAGCCATAACCAGTTTCACCCAATTAGAAGGTGAAACCTTTCATGAAACTTGGGAACGACTCAAAGAATTAATTAGGAGCTTTCCACACCACCAAGTCCCGAAATGACAGCTAGTTCAAAACTTTTATGAAGATCTACTGCCTCAATATCATCAATACGTCGATACCTCATGCGGCGGCGCATTCATAATGAACAATGAGACAGAAACCTGGACCCATCTAGAAAAGTTGAGAGAAAGCTCATAATACTAATCTTCGGTCTCTCGCACAGACATAACAGTAGCTTAGAAAACTCGAGGACTATACGACGTAAATCAAAATGTAGATCTTACCAACCAAGTAAAGTCTCTCACCGAGAAACTTGACAACTTGTTAACCAATGGATTATCTATTGCCCAGCCACCCCCACCAGTTATGCAAGATGTTTATGCCTTGTGTGCCAACCCAGCATACTATGTCACTGAATGTCCATCAGCTAAACAATTTCTCGACTTTATTCAGGAGCAAGTGAATGCTACTCAAGGATTCTCCCGACTCGCCAATGACCCATATTCTAACAATTACAATCTTGGCTGGAGACACCACCCAATTTTTAGTTGGCAAAATCAGCAACCATAAGTTGGAGCACCACCAACTCAGGAACCTGGACCTACCTACAACAATTCTTTCAACCAACAGGCCTATCATCCCCAACAACAAGCACCTGCCCCGACTCCTCGAGCCCTGGGCTTTAAGGAAATAGTCTTGAAAGCCCTGAAGGACTTGGAGGTGAAAACTCAGCTTTTGAGTTCTCACTCCTAGTCCATCACTAAGCTAAAAACTTAAGTATGACAGATAGCTGTTGCACTTAACCGCCGAGAGAATGGTAAGCTGTCGAGTCAACTAGTGGCAAACCCGAAAGGCCAGTATGTCATTGACAGCAACCCTAGTAGCAGTGATGTATACCACGAGAAAGCCAAGGCTGTCATGACCTTACGAAGTGGCAAAGAGCTGGACACCTGACCATTACCAACCAACCCTCAGCCATTATCGAACCCACCAATAGTTGAGGAATCATCTGATGATTCCGACACTTCTCAACCCACACCCACTCAAACAGCACATGCTGTTGTACCACCACCACCTACCGATCCATTTGAAGAGGCATTCATGGCCCCTCCAATCACACCTCGAGAACCAAAGGCACCTTTTCAATCGTGCCTTGACCAACCTTCTTCCCAACGCAAGAAAAGACCACCAATGACAGACGTGCTTGAATTATTCAAGCAAGTCAATATTAATCTTCTTCTTCTTGATGCTATTCAACAAGTACCCTCCTACGCTAAGTTCCTTAAAGACTTATGCACCTAAAAGCGTAGGATAAAAACAAGTGTCCCCAAGAAAGTACTCCTAACCGAGCACGTCAACTCAGTCCTAAGTTATGATTTGGTCCCAAAGTTGAAAGACCCTGGGATACCTACCATTTCATGTGTTATTGGCGATCACCAGATTGATTGCGCACTACTAGACTTAGGAGCCAATGTAAATCTCCTACTGTACTCAGTATACGAATAAATTGGACTTGGAGAGCTAAAATCGACACCTGTCACTCTTCAGTTGGTAGATAGGTCAGTCAAAGTTCTCCAAGGCATCATCAAGGTCGTACTTGTCAAAGCTGATAAATTCCTTTTCCCCATTGATTTCATCGTACTCGACACCGAGTCCGACGTTAACATAAAGAAACAGACCCCAGTTATTCTTGGACGCCCTTTTCTGGCAACAGCTAACGCATGTATCAATTGCCGAACTTGGGTGATAGACGTATCTTTTGGAAACATGAAGCTAAGGATTAATGTGTTTCATGCCTCACATCACTCAGCTATGGAAGTTGATTGCTTTGCAATCGATAAAATAAATGGGGCAACACAACGAGCTCTACCTTTTATTTTCATGGATGACCCCTTGGAAGCTTGTTTGGTTTACTTTGGGGAAGACATCTTGGAGCTTGATCCAACAGTTGATGAATCCAAAGCTGATCTAGAAACGAAAGACTATATAGACACGCCTCTATGGGTGTCTCAATTTGAAGAACTGCCCCCACTTTTATATGTTCCTACCATTCAATCCCTAGAAGTCCCACCTGTACTTGAATTGAAACCTCTACTGAGCTCACTCAAGTACATCCTTTTAGGACCCAATAATGCTTTACCAGTCATTATTGCTTCTGATCTATCACCTACACAAGAGAAGCCATTGACCAAGATTCTAAAAGCTCATATGGGAGCTATTGGCTAGGCGGTAGCTGATTTAAAAGGGATTGATTCCTCCGTCTGCATGCATCGCATCCATTATAAAGAAGATGCCAAACCTACTCGAGAGATGTAGCAGCAACTAAATCCAAACCTGAAAGAAGTGGTGAAACAAGAATTAGTAAAACTATTGGATGCGGGTATCATCTACTCAATTTCAGATAGTAAATGGGTGAGCCCAACTCAAGTTGTAACAAAGATATCCAGGCTCACCATTGTGTTAAATGAAAAACGAGAATCTATTCCGACGCATACTACCACGGGTTGACGAGTCTGCATCAACTATAGAAAACTAAATGCTATGACTCGAAAAGACCACTTTCTATTGCCCTTTATCGATCAAATTTTAGAGCGTTTAACCATCCAAAGCTACTATTGTTTCTTGGATAGCTATTCTAGCTACAACCAAGTACCGGTCTATCTTGAAGATCAAGAAAAGACTACATTTATCTGTCCTTTTGGAACATTTGCTTACTGACGGATGCCTTTTAGGTTGTATAATGCACCTGCCACCTTCTAAAGGTGCATGATGTATGTCTTCTCTGACATGGTGGAAAAATTTCTTGAAGTATTCATGAATGATTTCTCCGTGTTTGGTTCCTCATTCGAGGACTGTCTCTCAAACTTGACGCTAGTCCTCAAACGATGTCAAGAGACAAACTTGGTTCTCAACTGGAAAAAGAGTCACTTCATGGTTTTAACAAGGGATCATGTTAGGACACATAGTCTCCAAGCGTAGAATAGAAGTTGATAAAGAAGAAGTTAGTCTAATCTCTAAACTACCACCACCCACCTCCGTTAGACAGATCCATTCCTTCTTAGGACACACAAGTTTTTATCGATGTTTCATTAAAGATTTTTCAAAATTTTCTAAGCCATGTGCGATCTTCTCGCCAAGGACACTACTTTTAACTTTGATAAAAATTGTTTGCGTGCCTTTGAATAACTTAGAGATACTCTCTTCATAGCGCCAATCATGCAGTCATCGAATTCGACTATACCGTTCGAAATAATGTGCGACGCCTTAGATTATGCTGTTGGAGCTATTTTGGGCCAACAAAAGAATAAAATCCCTCACACAATTTACTACGCCAGTAAAACACTCAACGATACTCAATTTAATTATACCATAACTGAGAAAGAACTGATGGCTGTTGTCTTTGCGTTAGACATATTTAGGTCGTACCTACTGGGATCAAAAGTCGTTGTCTATACTGACCAAACTATCCCAAAGCACCTCTTGGCTAAGAAAGACATGAAGCCTGATCACTGATTCATTGGTGCTGGTTCACAAAGATCAACCCGCGGGGGGGGGTGAATAGGTTGATAGGCAACTGATATGTAGCCTCCATCTATTCCAAGTCTTCGGTCCGGATCGTAGACGCATCAGCTTATGCCGAAAAAACAACCTGGGCTCCGCCTTCCCCTACGTTCGATGGGTCGGCTTCCTCCCTACGAGAAGCACCACCAGACGAGCCTCCCTCCCCTCTGCGCCTCCGTCGCGCAACCAAAGCCTCCTCTCGAGAAGCAGATGGTCGGGGCTCTTCCTTTATCAACTCCCCTTGAACTACAGCAAAAGTAGCAGTCCGAACGGCAATTAAGGGTTGAGGATTCAAAGCGTTTGATGGGAACCTAGCCGATGAACTACTCAAAACCACGGGACTTCGAAAACCCTCCTCTCCATATGATAATCAGAATATACAATAAATGGACTCCTATGCTAGGACATTAACCCTCGTAAACCCTAAAAAGGAGACGAGGAAGCAAAAATACAGAAGAAAGCAAAGATACAGAGAATAAATGTACCAGAGATCTTTTCTCGGATTCGGTGATTGAGTGTGCCTCCGGAGTGCTTTTGGTCTTCTAAACGATGGTTAAGTCAAGCGTCTTCCCCCGAGAGTATACCCTCAACCATATCACGCCTCTTCATTTAAATCGAACAGCTGGCCCTGAACCCACATGATTAAAGTCGCCCCACATTTATTACACATTTATTACGAAGAGACCAGGCCTTCCTACAGTCGATAAACACACGTCCAATATTAAGCTCGGGGACTCCCCTATCTGGAAGCCAGCACCATACTTAAGCGGTGTTCGTCTCGACTTAGCAAACATTGTTGACCAAACACCACCTAAGGCATGGCCCTACAGATCTGTCCATGGAAGACACTACCCGGCCAAACCTTCCGACCAAACCCCAGTTGGCGCAGGAAACTACTAATCTTCCTATGGCAAAGACTCAGAATCCAGTACAATAAAGAGAGACGACCACAATACTCTCCAATTCCCCCAACCTTCGTTCGAGCGCCATAAAGAGTAGGGGCTACTGACATGTACACAACAAAAAATGATAATTTAAAACAAAC
This sequence comes from Sarracenia flava, assembly GCA_035668175.1. NCBI lineage: Eukaryota > Viridiplantae > Streptophyta > Magnoliopsida > Ericales > Sarraceniaceae > Sarracenia > Sarracenia flava. Next base: position 8,023 of record JAULLF010545685.1, read on the forward strand.
TCAACACAAACGAAGGTAAAACCACGGCTGATATTCTCAATGATCCCTAGCCTTCGGCTCGACATCATTAAGAATAGGGGACTACTGATACGGATGTGCACCAATCGTGGACCCAGCCCAAGCTCATAGTGGCAGAGCCCGATCCGCTAGATGATCAATGCGGTAGAAGACCATACAGCTGATCAGCGAGCCTACCCAAAACAACCTTCAACGATTAGCCAATGAGCCAGGTTGATCAATCTACTCAAGCAACAAACACCGATCCTCGTCAATTATGGATCAGCCAAGCCGAATGGCCTATCTGGTCAACCAGGCTGCCGACCTTCAGCAACCCCTGATCAGACAACCACCAGAATCCTTCATAGGTCGGGGGCTGAGCCCAAGACCCGACCTCGGTAGCGTCCTCAACACACGCTTGCATGAATCTCTCAACGATGGTTACAAAGGAATTTCCTCTCATGATCTCCTCGTCAGAAGATTGAGGCAGATCCTGAACCTTCCATACACGGTTATAGAATGAATATCCTGATCGGTAATCACATGGTCCCAGAGGACACGTGTCATGCCCCACTGATGGTCTATATAAGCCACGGGGAACCGAGAAAATAAGGTACACAAAACTATTAACCCTAATCATCGCCTGTCTCCTACATCCTTTTTTCTGCAGTTCTCTCACCATCTCGGTTACATCCTGACTTGACCGTCAGAGAGGGCACGCCGGAGACCCCTCCGGCCCTTGTCTAACGGATTTTTCCTTATTTCGCAGGCTCTTAGAGCTTGGAATGGACCACACTATATTCCGATGCTATCACTAAGCAATCTAACTTTATATATATGTGTGTGTGTGTGTGTGTGTGTGTGTGTGTGTGCGTGTGTGTGTGTATGTATTTTATATAATATTCAAAAAAAGAAAACAAAAATCTCGCACTCTCGAGAAGCTTCAGCTGAAGCTAAACTCGGAAAAACCAGAGGTTATGGGAAAAGAGGAAGCAGAGCAGCGATGACAAAGAGAAGAAGGGAATAAAAAGATTACCTCACCAATGCCATCGCGCACAACCTCCGGCGACGCTCCACGCCGGTGAAAAAGAACAGGAAATGAGATAGGGACGCGGAGCAGTAGTTGTTTCGGGAGAAGCTGAAACAGGGGAGGACGAGGGAGATCGAATGAGAAGGAAGAGGGGTCACCACCGCCGCCCCTCACCGGTGCCACCTCCCACGTCGTCGCTGGCCAAGGAAGAAGAAGGGAGAGGGCTACTACGTCGGAAACAAAAACAACGGAACACCAAACAGCCCCTTTTCGCCGTGCCTCAATCGTTCAATCCGTTTCGATTTCGGCTCTATTTCCTACGATTTATTCAGAATGAGGTAGGATTTTAGACGCTATAAACCAACTCTTTGATATGTATTGAATAATATATTCAAAAATTTGCCTTGGATTTCTTGATGGCTGCCAAACCCGAACGTGAGCTTTAGCTTTGGTTTTGGTTTTGGTTTTGAGTTTTTGACTATGAAATTGGCAGTGAAATATGGAATTGAACCTTGTGATAACTATCTTAGCTTGCTAGAATGATGTCGATTCAATCAATTTTGAATTTGGGTAACCTAGGGTTTGCAATTGGATTATTGGTGCAAATTTGGGGCTTTTAGCCTAATTGAAATAATTTTGTGAAATTGACTTAGATTTTATGTAATTGACATAGAAATGAGCCTATGGATTGATTGTAATGTCATGATTTTGTATATCATGCATGTTAGGATATCCCTTTGTGGTAGATCTTATTGGTTGGTTAGGATATTCTCGTTGTGCATATCCTATTGGTTAGTTATGATGTCTTGATCATGCATATGGTAAGGATTCTATCACCCCGATTATAGCTTATCGTGCTATACATCTATGATAGTTATGTGGGGAAACACCTCACGTATTAGTGATACTTGGATCGTAGTATATCGTGTGAGAGTGTGGTTAGTCGTAGTATATCGTGAGACGATATAGTTTATCGTAGTGTATCGGGTGACGATATGGTGAGGTAGGTGGATGACGGGGCAAATCCTTATGGGTGGATTCGGTGAAACGGGTCGGCCAAGCCCTCAATCTATATTTCGTTGGATTGTAAAGTTGTGTTGGGAACTTAAAGGTCAGCCAAGTCTTCAGGTCCTAGCCTGTAAAATTATGTTGAACCGGTTGTGGTGTTGTGGTTAAGTTATGATACTATGTTGGTCCACTTGTATAGGCAACCTAGAGGGGGGGTGAATAGGTTGTAGGCCAATTGAAAACTTTTTCGGTCTCTTTAAAAAATTATTTCTAGCAAACACACACAATCAAAGATGCAGCGGAAAAATGTAAAGTAAAATGCTAGAAGATAAAGAAATAAAGAGAAACAAGAAAGCAAACCACAACACGCAAACGTATAGAGGTTCGGCCAAATCCCGGCCTACTCCTCTCTCTCAAGATCACACTTGAGAAATTCCACTAAGCAA
>JAULLF010545890.1:0-10502 GCA_035668175.1 Sarracenia flava
AATAGTTGAGACAGAAGATCACCTATTGTGCCCACTTGGCATGGTTGGAGATAAGATCTCCGATGAACTGGACTCCAGGTCCTAATAACTGAGACAGAAGATCACTTATTGTGCCCACATGGCAGGGTTGGAGATAAGGTCTCCGATGACTGGGTCACCATATCCCAATAGCAGAAACCGAAGATCCCCTACTGTGCCCATAGGGTTGGGTAGGAGATAAGATCTCCGATGACCTGGGCTCTAGGTTCCAATAGTTGAAGTCGAAGATCAGCTAGTGTCCCCACAGGGCATGGTAGGAGATAAGATCTTCATTGACCTGGACTCTGGGTCCCAATAGCTGGGACAGAAGACCACCTATTATGCACACAGGGCAGGGTAGGAGATAAGATCTCTGATGACCTAGACTCTGGGCCCCAATCGCTGAGACAGAAGACCACCTACTGTGCCCACAGGGCAGTGTAGGAGATACTATCTCCCATGACCTGGACTATGGGTCCCAATACCTAAGAAGAATATTATCTTGGCTAGCTCGGACTACGGTCCCAATGGCTAAGGCAAGGCCCGAGCCTCTTTAACAAGGCTTTTTAGCCCAAGAGAACTTCCATTCCCAGAAGGTTGGCTGCTTAGCCGTTATATGTGCCCAACACCAATTCTGTCGAGCCAACGCAAGGTATTAGCTTGAGGGCCTTTTTTGCGACCATCCGTGATAAAGCACACAAACGTTCAAACTATACAACAATAGTCAAGGTCAAACAGACTAAACAGCCAAGCAAAAAAGGAAGAAATAAGCGAACATCGATACCTTCCCTACGGCCTGGGGAATCAGTTTGTTCCCAACACAGGTGCTAAAGTAAGTGTGCAAGAGTATAAGAGTATGCACAAAGGACAGTAACAAAGAATCCCGTGCAAGGGGAAACAAAGTAAAATGAAATCAAGGGAGAGAGAGGCAGAGGCGTTGGGCCGACAATCAGGGAGTAGCATCTTCAACTTATGGCTGATCCTCAGAGGTCTCGGGGATGGTCAGATGTACAATAGCCATCCTCTCTTCCAATGGTCACTAGTCGACTTCCTCTTGGGAAAGTTGAGCAGGAAGGTTCTCCTAACTAGCCGCCTCTTCATGTACGACCGGAGCACACTCTTGAGGGATACGTACGACTAGGGCAGCCTCTTGAGCGACACGTACGACCGGAGTAGCCTCCTGAGGGACATGTACGATCGAGGCAGCCTCCTACGGGAGCGTGCCCGGTGCCTCTTTAGAATCCTCTTCTTCCTCAGGCACTATCAGAGAGAAATCGCAAGACGGGAACATGGCTTCAGCTTACTTCTTAAACGACTTGTAGCCTCCTTCCCAGTGCTCCGCAATTTGGATATGTACGTCGTCGCTCGCTATATGCTGCTCGATCCACTCCCGAACAGTAGCCTCGAACTTGGCCGTTTACATCAAAGCTGAAACCCTAGCCATCCTCTCCTATGCTAGTTCAGCCCAACATGCCTGAACAGTGCCCTCTAAATGGATGTTCTCGTATTTAGCCTCCCTCAGCTAGGCCTGAGCTTTTGTCTTCTCCTCAGCCGTTGGCTGGTGTGCCGTGGCGTCCCTCTCCAGATCATTCCTCAGCTTTAAAATCTCCAGTTGGAGGCTGCCGTTCACACCAATCTCCGCCTTTAGGTCGTCATGCGCCTGTTGAAGACGATTTTCCATTGTCTTCCCGGCGGTGCTGTATTCCACCACCTTCATGACGGCATGGTAGCTAAGAGAAAATGACTGCAAAGGACCCAAGTAAATATGCAAGATACTTGCAATAAGGTGTGAAATTTGATGAGAGGGGCCAATACCTTAGCCGCCTCGCACATAAGGCTGTCGGAGATTTCTTTAGGAGAGAGGGACTACATAAGCTCCTTGTCATGCCTAGGAGAGCCCTTTCAAAAAAACCGCCAAATTGAAGCCACCATATTATAGAAAATCCCCTCCTACACCTCAGATGATTCGGTCGTAGGACTTTTATCCAGCCTTTGGCCCGCCCCAACATCGGATCGAAGAGCAATCTCCTGACCAACCTGAGACGGACTAGTAGCGTCGTGATGATCAGCCGATGAAGGGCAGCTTCTTGCCAAGCAGAAGGGGACACTCCCCGGCACTTGGACTGCTCAGCCTCCCCTCAGGCGCCTTGAGCCCGACGATCTCTTATCTTTAGCGCGCACGGCCTCCTGTCCATCTCCCCCAGACTAGTCTGCGTGATCTCCCACTCTATAGCCATTAAGTCTCTTGCACACATGAAGACTCAGATCAGCAATATACAAGCATTCAAACAACGAGACTTACAATAAAAGAAAGGCTACATTCTTCACCTGGCGCCTCAGGGGCACCATCGCCCCCCGCTAGATGAAGCCACCTAAGCACCCTAAAGGAGGACTTAGGGCCAATAAGGCACTCACTCAGACTTTCAAGGGTGACCAGAATGCTCTAGTCATGATTGGTATGTGCTAAGGTTGCATCAAATGCCTTTCTCTGATCATTCGAAAGCCGAATCCCCACCATGCGATGATCATGAGGCAGAGAAGCCCAAACCCGGGGAACCCGTACCGCCATCGTAGACCAATCCTCCCAGCTCTGCATCTTCCATCCTTGACCAGAGACAAAGAAGAAGCGGCTCTTCTAATTCTTGTTGGAAGAAGGCATACCGTGAACCAGGCTCCAGCCTCTCTGGGCCTGGAGGCTCACATACCCTTAAAGGTGCTCTACGGGCTTGTAGTAGTAAAACAGCTCAGCGAGCATAAGTGCCCTCTTATGAACCACCATCCACTGGACCTCCATCCATTCAGCATCAGTTGACTAGGAACAATCCCAAGGAAACTCAGAAACTCGCCGACAAAAAGAGGAAGGGGGAACCTCAGCCCCACCTGCAGCGCCCCTTCAAAGAAGCACTCATCGCCCTCTAATGGCGTACAAGCCCTTTCATCTGGCTCGGGCACCCTCAGTACTATTGCTTCCGGTATCTAGTACATAGTTTCCATCCATTCCAGATGTTCGACCCAGATTGTAGATACTTCAGTTTTTACCGAAAAGGTAACCGGGGCTCCACCTTCTCCTGCATTTGACGGCCCAACTTCCTCCCTGTGAGGAGCACCACCAGAAAAAGCTCCCTTGCTACCGTGACTCCGTCACACAACTAAAGCCTCCTCTCATAAAGATGACGGATGGGACTCTTCAATTATTGGCTCCCCTTGAACCAAAGTGAAAGCGATCGCTCGAATGGCGCTTAAAGGTTGAGGATTGAAAGTGCGTGCGGAAAACCTAGTTGATGAACTACTCGAAGCTGTAGGACATCGAAAACCCTCCTCTCCCTCTTAATCGGAATAAACAATAAACGGACTCCTATACGAGGACATTAACCGTCGCAAACTCTAAAGAGGAGATGAGGAGGCAAAAACACTAAAGAAACTAAAGATACAGAGAATAAACGTACCTAAGATCTTCCCTCGAATTCGGTGATTGAGTGTGCCTCTGGAGTGCTTATGACGGTTAGGTCAAATGTTCTCCCCCTAGAGTATACCCTCAACCGTAATTATGCCTCTTCGTTTGAATCATACAGCTGGCCCTTAACCCACATGACTGAAGCCACCCCGCACTTATTACGCATTTAATGCGAAGAGACAAGGCCTTCCCATGATCGATCAACACGCGTCCAGTATTAAGTCTAGGGACTCCCCAATCGGGAAGCCAGCGCTATATCTGAATAATACCCATTATGACCAAGCAAACATTGCTAACCATACCCCAACTAAGGCATGGCACTGACGATCGGCCCCAACATTCCCTGTGTAGCCGAACATTACCAAGCATGCGCAGGGGACTACTGACCTACGTATGACAAGAACCTGGGAGCCAGCACACCAAAAAAGACACGGCCAAAGTACTCTCCATTGCCCTCTACCTTCGGTCGAGCGCAATAAAGAGTAGGGGGCTACTGATACATACACAAAAAATGACAATTCAAAATAGACTCAAACATAGATGAAGGCAAAACCACGGCTAATATTCTCAATAATCCCCAGCCTTTGGCTTGGCATCATTAAGAATAGGGGACTACTGATATGGATGTATACTAATCATGGGTCCGGCCCAAGCCTACTAAAGCAGAGCCCGACCCACTTGGCGATCAACACGACGTATGACGGTCAAATTCGTCAGCGAGCCTGCCACGGGGTCAACCAACCATCGAACCAAGGCATCCCTCAACAATAACCAGTCAGCAAAGCTGATCAGCTATCTACTCGACAAACATAAAATTCTCGGCAATTGCTGGCCAGTCAAATCGATTTGTTTGCTCAGTCAGCTAGGTTGCTGACCTTCAACAACCCTTGATCAGACAAGCGTGGGAATCCTCCCTAAAGTCGGAACCTTAGCGTAGGGTTCGACCACGGAAGCGTCTTCAACACGCGCCCACATGGACCTCTCAGTGGCCGTTATAAAGCAATATCCTTCCACAACTACCTCCCTATCAGAAGATTGAGGTAGATCCCGAACATTCCATATACGGTTATGGAATGAATATCTTAACCGAAAATCGCGTGGTCCTAGGAGACACGTGTCTATCCCCTCCAAAAATATATATAAGCTACAGGTAACCAAAGGACAAGGTATGTGCACATTCAATCCTAATCGTCGCCTGCTTCCCTTATCTCTTTTTCCTATAATTCTCCTTCCATCTCGACTACATTCTGACTTGACCGTTGGAGAGGGCACACCGAAAACCCTTCTGGCCCCTGTCTAATGGTTTTTCCTTTGCCTCACAGGCCCACGGAGCTTGGAGTAGACCACACCGGATTCCGATGCTATCAGATACTTTGGTGTTATATACACATAGATATTTGTGAATATATGCCATGATAACAATTAGGGCTATATGCTCTGATGATACTTGGGGCTATAAGTCATGATAATATTTTGGGGTTATACACCAAGTTGATTCCTTGGGCTACATGTCATGTTTTTTGAGAATTGGTGTAAGGATGGTATTAGATGGAAATTTGTGGTTAAATGCATTGATTACATATTACACCTAAACTAAGCTTCGACAGCTCAAGTGGTGTGGTTGATTCCACGCCCTCACCATCTGGATAAGTTAGTTGAATCGATAATTCAGCTGTGTGTGTTATCCCTAGGCTTCTAGGAGAGCAAGCGTAGCTCGGTAAACTAGTTAGTGTGTTTGGATCAAGGTTATGATTGGAATTAGCCATGAACCGATTAAAATAATCTAGACGGGGTTAATAGGTTATATGTCAGTATATTAAAAAATTAATTCAAAAAACTAAAAATTAATTTTTCTACCATAACAAAAAGATTTATTATTTAAGGATAATATCAACAAGATACAAATAACCGACAATAAATAAAGAACAACCCAATAACCAACAATCACCAATACATAATATTTAAGTGAAAAGCCTAGGAAAAACCTCTGGGATGAAAACCACGGTACCAACACATAAAATATTTACTACGAATCAAGAAGGTTATTAAAATACACAAGCGATAGGAATTATACCAATATATCGAATGGACACTTAGCTCCGTATTCTTGACGTCGCTCTCCGAATGCCTTCCTTGATCCCGTAGTCTGCACGGGAGCCGCTCCTGATCTTCATCCACGTCGGCTCTAAGTTACCTCAGCCAAATGTGTGTGTGGTGTGGAATGGTGTGTGTATGAGATGGTTGATGAAATGTTAAAACAAGGTATTGTAAAGAAGATCTATAGGAGGATGTAAAAATACCTTGGTAATAAAGTATTACAAATAACATATATAGAAGGATGTATAAATACCTTAGTAGCACCCACACTAAGTATCAATGGTTGGAATGATGCATAAGGGTTAGGAAACCTTAGAGAGAAGGTAGAGCCCCGTGAGTAGCAAATGCTACAGAAATGAAGAGGCTAAAAAAACTAGCTACTGAAACTTAGTTTTTATATAAAACACAGCAGTGCTCCATATCATTCATAGTGCGCTCGAGCGCTCTTTGAGCATAGTTAAGTTTTACAGGCTTTTTTGCTCGCGCCAATGAGAATATGAGTGAGGTAGCGGGGAGTGCTCGAGCGCTCTATGGGTGTTTAAGATACCTAACTCTTGGCTCAAGAAAAATGATGGACTTAAATCAACAACTCGTAGGCACTTGAGCGCTCTTCGAGCGCTTGTAGAGGGGTGGAATGCCCTTCAAATGCCAAAGCCTAAATTTCTTGTCTTATGCCCCAATTTTCTCTAGAGAAACTACTAACACATCCTACATGATACATATGATATGGTGAGGGAATCATGTATATGTGTGTGTGTGTGTGTAGTGGGTGACATATTCTTTGCACAAGGTTTAGAATGGGTCTGTCGATTGTGGATTGGATGGATGATCTAGACGCAAACACCCGAAACACCTAACCAAAAAATAAAGGTGCAGATACTTATGATTTTGTACTTAACTTGGAAATATCCAATTATACAAAACCATTAAAACATAAAACTCTATACAAGGAAAAAAATCAAAGAGAATACACGAGAATAGTCAACTCACATACACTCGAAGACATGTACTAAACTGTGTAACTTGTAGGGATTACATGAACCTACTCACTACACAAGAAACTCGAACACTAGCGCAAAATAGATATATGGTATGACAATAATACATAACTACGAGACAAGAGTAAACTATGCAGGGAAAGGAGCAGGCATAATAATCATGCATAAGATAAAAGTATATAAAACTAGAAATTATACATCATGTATAAACTAGAAAAACATATATCATGTCATATATCGTCAAAATGAATTACATGGACCTGCTCACTACACAAGAAAACTCAACCACAGGTGTAAAGAAGTTATGTGGTGTAAATATAGATAAACAATTGAATGGAAAGAGTAGACTAGGCAGGGAAAGTGAAGATAAAATAATCATGCATGAGATAGTGACAAATATGGAGATAAAAGAACATATATCATGTACATAACTAGAAATCATGTATCATGTCATATATCGTCAAAAAGAATCAATTTGAGGTACAGCTGATATATATGTAATAGAAAAAAATACTACCTCAACTGACAATCACTAGTTGCAATATGCTAAACATGCTACTGTACTACAAAGAGAAAACAAAGTATTCTCCCCCCCTTTTATACCGAAGGCAAAAGGAGAAAGATACACAATCTAAATAGAATGGATATAAATAAATGTATAATAGAAGTAGCTAATCGTCATCCTCCTCAGGTGTGGACACTAAATCATCATCACACCGAGTCTACTGAGCAATGGCGGCAAGACCCCTAACAAGCCGTGGTAAATCTAGAGGACAGGAGGTCTAACTGTTACTTAAGCGAAATCAGTACATGGTGGATGTGCTCAATCGAACAGGCTGTCGTGTGATATATAAGTAGTGCTTTTAGTGAGTATCGGCCATTTGATATGACCCTATGGATAGAGCACAGACTCCGAGGAGATCTGAGGGATCGACCGAGCTCGACAAAACCTAGTGATCACGGAGGCATATAGAATCCCAAAAGTGCCAGAGGGATGACTAGAGTATGAATCGATAATATACCAAATGTGATAAGTGAGGTTAATGGAATATCCATGAGCAATTGTGTACCGGTGTGACCTGTTTTAATTTCGAATTTTTAATAAAATTTGATTTAAAATTTTAATATTTAAAACTTTTTGGGAAACCGGTTAAATCTTTGGAGCAACTTAAAATTTGATCTTGATTTGGGGTTATTAATTCCAAACGAGGGTTTTAGAACCTCGGGAATATTGTTCTGGGGTATCGGGTTGGGTTTCGGGTCAATCGGGTTGGAAACGGGTCTCGGTAGGGGACTGCTTGAGCAGACCCACCACTGCTCGAGCGGTGTGCTGTTTGGCAGACCTATATTTAAGTTACATTTTGTCGCATTTTTGTCCCATTCTCAACCCTAAACATTTCATTTCGGCAGAGGAGAGCTGAGAGGCGGCTATGGCTTGTTGACGGAGACTCTTGGGCAAGTTTCGAGCTCCGTTTCATAAGAGTAATCAACTTATTTCTTGAAATTTAAGTTATATACGTTGTATTTCATATTCTCACCGAATCATTTCGATTCTAGGTGAACTTGATGAGATTTAGATCTTGTTTGGGATTGTTTTTGTGCTCTTCCATCACTCTTGAGGTAAGATTTATTCTAATCCTTGATTAATGCATTGATATGAGTTGTATTTTACGTTTTTATGGAGTTTATTTGGATTTTCTTTAATAATCCAAAAATACCATAATCCTTGGTTAATATTAGATTGGTTATATTATTGAGTATGCTAGTTTAGCATGATATGGAGTATGTTGCCTTATCACTCTATTGAGTAATTGATTAAAAGAAATCATGCACAAACCTAGGATTTAGAATTTGGTGGTTTTGGTGGAAATTGAGAAAGCTAATTAATTAACCCAAATTTTATGAAATTGATCTTAATTATGTATAATTGGGTCCTATGTGAATAGAAATGGACAATAATATAGCTATGTCCTTTGAAAATGGATTGGCGGTATTTTGACCGTTATGTAGGTAAGTCTAGGGATACCATTCTTTTGAGGCCTAATAATACTAGTGTAATATATTTTTATCACGCATATAAATTATTGCGTGTTTAGTGAGTTGTTGGCGAGAATTGATACTGATAGACCTAGGGATATCCTTGATTAGAGGCTTAAATGTGCCATTATAGCACATATTTGTCTGACATGTTAATTGTGGGAGTTCATGGTTGGTGGGTATAACTTCATGTGGATAAGTTTAGGCTCATTTATGTTTGTAGGCTTAATTATACAATTTTAGTATATATGTGCCATCCATGATGTTCGTTGGATATGGCTTGTATTTAATGAGTTTGGATGCGAATAGGTCTAGGCTTGTTCTTGATAAATTGTGTAATGAACATGGTTTCTTACATGTTATGTGGATAGTTGATTATGGAAACTTGACCACAAGATGGGGGGGTGTGTCAACGGAGGCCCGCTCCTTCGGTCATGAATCGTAAACATGGGATTAATTCCTACGGGAGTGGAGGCTCGAGTAGAAACAAGGAGATTTGTTAGTGGTCATTGCCGTGGTAATGGCCCGGAAGCCCATTATCTTCGGTCACAAACCGTAAACATGGGATTGGTTCCTACGAGAGTCAAGGCTTAGTTGGAGCCAATGAGATTTGTTAGTGATCATTGCCATGGTAATGGCTCGGAAGCCCACTTTCTTTGGTCACAAACTGTAAACATGGGATTAGTTCGTACGGGAATCAAGGCTCGGGTGGACAAGGAGATTTACTTGTAGCTATTGTATGGGTGTGATCATTTGCCAATATATGCAAATGTGAAAAATATATATTTTTCTAAAGGATTATGCGAACCATGTTTTCTGGTATGTTAAGCAAACTTTACATTGAGTTATATTCTTACTTAAATTGTTACATAATCAACTAGCATAACATGCATGCATCTTTGATTATCATATTTTCTACGAGTTCTGGCTCATAATGTTGTTTTAAAACAACATTCCAGGTAATCATGGAAAGGAGTTCTTGAAGCTTAGATGTGTTGACTTGAAGTTTCCTAAGTTAACTTTGCTGCGGGACCATTTTGATTCCATCTATTAGCATGTTTGTTGTTTTCTAGTTTCATGCTTATGTTTAAATACACTGGAGGAATGTAATAGAATCCTGTTACACTTTAATCCTGGATGATTGTAAGGTCTTAAGGCCAATTACATTTCTTGTATGATATTGGTGAGGTTTTGGGGAGTGATTGGTTATGTTAGGGAGAACTCTATAAATCTTTTCATTATAATTCATTAATTTCTTAGTTTTATCATGAATGGTTTTATGAATGGAAGTTGATGTATCTTTTGTTGTTGTGGGCAATGAATTGACTTTCTTCTTGATTGAATATTTCAATCGAGTTAGATAATTGTATGTGGGATTAGATTTGTATGGTTGGATTTTAAATAAAACTTTCAAAAGTTTTCCGAAAACAAAGTGCAGATAATTGGTTCATCCTTTACGTGTTAAACATGGAGTATTCCAACCTAGCAAACCTAATTCATGATTTAAACTATCTAAGTGAAGTTAAAACATGCTTTTGAATACAACAAAATAAGGTTTAATAAAAAGTGGAGCTACAGGATTTACTGCTACAGAAGTCTCTCTCTGTACTCCAATGGATGTTAGGCTTATTTTGCAAATAGCTAGATTTTATTTTATGTTTTCAGGCCATGTCCCCAAAAAGAAAAATAGAGGATTTTAATGTGGGTATTCTTGAAGGGTGGTTAGAAAATCAAAGTTCTAAATTGACAAGAACTTGGGGTTTACTTGACAGAAAATTAATTAAGCTAAATCTTAATTCGCTTCCGGTTAGTATGTGACCCGGTGATCGGCACTCAAAAGTGACGATTTAGACCCATTAATTTACACTGAGTTAGTCCCTTTTTATTATCTAATATGT
>JAULLF010546105.1:0-10493 GCA_035668175.1 Sarracenia flava
TATCTTCACTCAAATGAAAATCTACCAACCATTTAATTGGAAAGTGTGAAGAATATCAAAAATATTGGCAAGATAATACCGATTATTTTGAGATACATAATGATAAATATGAGAATAAATACATAACAATATTAATATTTATTGAGGTATTTTTAATGATAATAAACAAGTACCAAACGGTTAATGAACAGTAATCAAACGATTACTGAATAGTGCCTAACAGCTGCTGTGAATAGTATATTTTTTATATTTTTTAATACTATTATTATTTCAACATTTATATTTTATCATTGAAATATATAGTGACATCATAATTTGATAATAAAAATATTTATCGACAAAAATGATGTATCATTAAAGATGTGCTCAAACACTTAAAATTTATGTTATAGCATATAAGTTGTTACCTTATAATATATTGACAGAAAATTAGTATAACGATACATATATTATATATCATTAATTTGCAACGTAAATATATCAAATACATAATATTACATTGTTCTTCAATAACGGATCTTCTCCCACTTGATTAGAGTTTCTTGCTAATAACGTGTTGTAAAAGTAATAATAATAAAATACCGGTATTTTACAGAAAATAAATAAAGGTAATAAGCTTAAAGATGAAAAATAATTTGTTCTTTCAGAACAATTATATTAGTGATCTTCAAGATTATATTTATGTATTTTTTAATACTTTCTCTCTTAAGTTTATAATTACAATCTCAATTCGGTGTAATAGAAATAAAACTCTACACGTCTTTATATAGGAATACAAGCGAGACATATATTTTTTTTTAAGACTCAAAGAGTAATATTATTAACGCATGGGCAAAGGATTTGCATCGTTACAAAAAATCTGAGAAGCCCAACTTGGGCATTCATCTCTCCATAACAAACTACCTTCAATCTGCAGGGCATACTTAGCAAAGACATGTGCTAGTTTATTTTTCTCCCTAGCAACATAGGTACATTTTCCTGCTTGGAATGTATTAATGATCTTTTTGCTCTTGCTTGTGAGTGTTCCAATCGCCGAGAGGTCCTCTTCCTCATTGTTGATTGCCTTGATAATATTTTGCGCGTCACTCTCCAGGAGGATATGAGTGAGAGATAAATCCCTTGCTAACTTCAGACCGCTCAAAATGGCATTTGCTTCTGATACTTCTGGTGAACTGCCTCCCGGTAGCCTTTGTGCTAATCCTGCTACAAATTCTCCCTCCCAATTCCTTATGACAACACCCAAACCCGCTCTTTGTTTGCTCCATACACACGCTCCGTCTACATTGATTTTGTAGATGCCTTGGTCGGGGGGTCTCCATATATTATTTTGCTGCGCCAGAGGTTCCATGTTCTCACTAGGATCTCTTCTGTTTGTTGCAAGGAATTGAGATTGAAGCTCTTCCGCTCTTGTGATAACTATCTCCATTGGGTCGCTTCTGCCTCTGAAGATGGAGTGATTTCTTACATTCCAGATTGTCCAGGCAATGATTGCAAACCAGCCACACGTCTTCCTCTCCTGGGTTAGGATAACTTCTTGTGTCCAATCCTTGAAAGAGCCCCTTCTGAGCTCCAGTAGATGATGAAGCTTTGCCCTCCTCCATATGTCTATGGCCTTTTCACAACTCATAAGAATATGCTCGATAGTCTCCATTGCATCTCCGCACCTTAAACATGTCGGATGAACTGGGATATTCCTGCTTCTAAGTCTAGAGTTTGTTGGGAGGGCTTTATTGCAAGCTCGCCAGAGAAAGAGCTTGATTTTCGGTGGTACTATGAGGTTCCAAAGCCTTGTCCACCAATTGCTTGAGGACTGTGAGCTTTGGCCAGTATCTAGCTTTTTTTGGTTTCTTTCTTTCTCCAATTCCCTTGCAAGATGATAACCTGACTTCACTGAATATCTTCCATCTTTCGTGTGGAACCAAATAAGCTTATCCTCTTCGTCTTCGCTCCCGGTAGGTAGAGCTAATATCATATCGGCATCTTCCGGGAAAAAGCTATCACGAATTTTTTGTTCATCCCATTGTAAGTTGTCTTGTAGGATGTCTTTGACTAAGGCCTCCCTTCCCAGTGTTGGGGGAGAGAAGATTTTCATGGATTTTTGGCGTGGGATCCACCTATCCGAATAGATCTTGATGTTTTCGCCATTTGCCACTCGCCACAGCATCCCCTTATCCAGAATCTCTTTCCCTTGGAGCAGACTCCTCCATACATAGGATGGTTGGCTCCCTAATTGGGCCTCCATGAATGACTTGTTTGGAAAATATTTTGCTTTGTACACTCGCCCCAGAAGAGAGGAAGGGAAGTTCAGGATGCGCCAACCTTGTTTAGCAAGAAGGGCCAAATTAAAGGCTTCAATGTCTCTGAAACCTAAACCTCCGTCTCTTTTTGATTCACATAGCTTGTCCCAAGCCACCCAATGGATCTTCCGTTTCTCCGTATTAAGTCCCCACCAAAATCGACTAGCCAAAGAGTTTAGCTCGTTGATTAAAGATTTGGGGAGTTTAAAGCAGCTCATAGCATATGTAGGAATGGCTTGAGCAACCGCCTTGATGACAATTTCTTTCCCCGCTTTTGATAGGAGTCTCTCCTTCCAACCTTGAAGCTTCTTCCAGACACGTTCTCTAATGGATCGGAAAACTACTTTTCTGTCTTTCCCAACTAAGGTTGGTAAACCCAAGTACTTGTCATGATGCTGGACCCTTGTTACACCAAGTACTTGCGTAATATGCTGAATAGTTCCTTCAGGGATGTTTGGGCTAAAGACGACTGCGGATTTCTCAAAGTTGATGTGTTGACCTGATGCCTGTTCGTACATTTTCAGGATATTTTTGAGTTGTTGGGCCTCCAATACATTTGCTTTTGCGAATAGGATGCTATCATCCGCAAAAAAGAGGTGAGATATCGTAGGGCTTTGGCGCGCCATTTTGATCCCATGGATGGACCCATCAGTTGTAGCTTTCTGCAGGAGACTGGAGAGGCCTTCTGTACATAGGAGGAAGAGGTATGGTGATAACGGGTCCCCTTGTCGTAGCCCTCGTGTGGGTTTGAAACACCCCACTGGTTTGCCATTGATTAGGATGGAGAACGAGACTGAGGTAAGACAGGCCATGATCCTGTTTACCCAAGATCTGCTGAAGCCCAGTTTAGTCATCATTTCTTCAAGAAAACTCCACTCCACTCTGTCGTAAGCCTTGCTCATGTCTAGTTTGAGGGCCATGTTTCCTTTTTTCCCTTGTTGCTTCTTCATGGAATGTAGTGCCTCAAAAGCCACTAGCACGTTGTCCGTGATTAGCCTCCCTGGTAGGAAAGCACTTTGCGCCGGATCAATGATATTTGGGAGAATGGTCTTCAACCGGTTGGCTAGGACTTTTGCAATAATTTTATAGATGACATTGCAAAGGCTAATGGGCCTGAAATCAGAAACCTTTCTAGGCTCTTTAACTTTTGGGATCAGTGCAATGTAAGTTGAATTAAAAGATTCAAGCGAGCAACCTTCATTTAAAAACTTAAGACATAAATTAATTACATCTTGACTTACAATATCCCAATAGTGTTGGAAAAATAAAGCTGGGAGACCATCGGGTCCAGGGGCCTTCTGTGGGTACATCTGGCTTAAGGCTTTTTTGACTTCCTCCGCTCTGAAAGCTTGGTCTAATCTGCAGTTCATCTCTTCCGTGATGCATCTTCTGACATAAGGGATCACCGCATCTGTATTTTTCTCCTCTTCAGCAGCGAACATATTACGGAAATAGGCTATAAAGCGAGCCTCGATGTCCTCGGGATTTGTTAACCACTCCCCCTCTGAACCTTCAATTCCATGGATATTGTTTCTTCTCCTTCTCTGATCTGCTTTTGCATGGAAAAATTTTGTATTTTTGTCTCCTTGCGCTACCCACATCGCTCTAGATCTTTGCCTCCAGTAGATTTCTTCATTTTTCAATAAATTGTTTATGTCTCACTCGAGAGATTGGATCTTCTTCCATGTGTCAGGCGTTTGGGGGCTATCTTGGGCACTCTTAAGTGCAGATTGTTTCCTCTTTATCTGGTTGGCCAAGGAGCCGAAGGTAGTCGCACCCCAACATTTGAGCGCAGTTGATGTGTGCTTTATTCGATCAATGATGTCTGCCGGCGATTGTTGATTGGACTTGCACCATGCTTCTTTGACAACCTCCCTGCTATTTTGATTAGTGGTCCAGATGGCTTCAAAATGGAATCTCGAACTCCTCCTTTGCTGGGTGAAGTGTTGCTTCTCCCGCTTCAGGATGATTGGTCTATGATCAGAAATAGAGGAGTTGAGATGGACGATTTCATAATCCGGGAAGAGGTGTCTCCATTCTCTCGTACAGAAGGCTCTGTCCAACCTAACTTTGATGTTATCTACTCCTGCCCTCCTGTTACTCCATGTGAACATTGAGCCTTTGAAGCCCAAGTCATGAAGCAAGCAATCATTGATGGTATTACGGAAGTCTTTCATTTGCTTTTCGGATCTGAGTGGTCCTCCTTCTTTCTCTCCTGTGAACATTACCTCGTTGAAGTCGCCTATAATAAGCCAGGGGATGGTTGATAATCTCGCTAGTCTCTGGATGAGAGCCCAAGAATGTGCCCTTTCGTTAGTCTCCGGGTGGCCATAGAAGCCGGTAACGCGCCTATGTTGAGTTCCATCGGGGTTGCTGATTGAACAGTCGATGTGGCCTTGAGAGAATGAATTGATTTTGACGGATAAGGAGTCTTGCCAAAGAAGTGATAGACCGCCTCCAAGGCCTCTTCTTCTAACATGGAAGCCATTTTTGAAAGCCAGACGTGATCTGACTCGGTCAGCTTCTGACTCCTCCAATCTTGTTTCGATTAGAAAAGCCATGTCGGGATCTTCTGTCTTCACGAGGTTGTGAAGGGCACGAACGGAACGAGGGTTCCCAAGCCCTCGAACGTTCCAGCTTAGGATACTCATGGCGTTCGGCAAGGCTGCTGAGCAGCCTCTGCCATTTTCTGGGACGATGGAGAGTCATTGATTGCTGGGATGCCATTCGGGAGTGACTTGAATTGGGTCTTTGCCTTCTTTGCCAGGGCAGGGGTTGCCGCTGATGATACCTCCTCGAATTGTCTTTTGGAACCCGGAGAAGTATACTGGTTCTGGGTCGGAGGAGATCTTGCTTGTCTGGCCCACACTTTACGTTTCCTCAGGGAAGACTTATTCTTGGTGCCTTGATTAATTGCCAAAGGTAGGGTAGAGGATGAGAAAACCGTTTTGGGGTCCTCCGTGTGTACCGGGTTTAGAAAGGAGAAGGCTTTTTCCTCTTTTACCACTTCGGCCCCAGATGTGATATATGACGAAATGTTTCCTTCTGTCACCGAGCACTCCTTTTTTCTACTTCCGCGGCTATTGGGCGAGAGGGTGAGAGGGTCTGACGTTTCTTCATTTCTCCGCAGTATCTCCTCAATATACACGGAAGATTGAATCTTATTTTGGCAAGGGATCCCGTCAATTTGTGCAGACTGGTCGGTTAGGGCACTATAGTGTCTCCCGTAAATCTCTGGCAAGACTTCCTCCATTCCCTTTTGAGAAGCTGACCCCCGTTCATTTTGCTCGGCAAATTGGAAAGTTTTTTGAGTTTCGGTCAAGGCGGGAACCTCAGAGAAGCAGTCCATTCCGCTAATGCTTCGATACTTTCCCGGATTGAGATCTTGATATACGGTTTGCAGGTAAGAATCCGAAATCACCTCTTTTTCTGAAAATGTTTGAATCCCTTCCTTACACAGCTTTCCCGTGATTTGTGGCATCTTTAATGGTTGACAAGACTTTAATTTCTGGTGCAATTCTCCTTCTTCCATTTCCAAATTTTGCCGAGAGATACGGTTTGGTTGATTTTCTTTGACCGATTTAGGGTTTTGGACTAAGGATTGAGATTCGATCATTGGGGTTCCTTTCGAAATTGCCTCATCTATGGAAACTACAGCTCTTCCTTCCGGATTCTCCTCCTTCTGCTTACCGTTTATGGCTTTTTCCCAACTCATCTCCCCCGATTTCGCCTGTGGGTAGACTTCCCCTGTTTTCTCCTTTCCATCTCCCCGGCTTTGCATCATCAATGGTAAGTTGGCTATATCGTTGACGAGTTGATTTTGAAATTCAAATTGAAAGTCCATAAAATCTTCTCCAAGCTCGGCAGGATTTCCGTTTGATACATTTTGACTAATTTTCTTTCCTTTTCCACCACTTATTGACGGATTTTCTCCCGGAAATTGATTTGACAATTCCGGCTGGATTTCCGGCGATTGGCTCCGGTAGTTCACCTGACTGGTTAGCTTTCGTGCCGGAGCAGACGACCTTGAGTTTTCGCCAGTTTGGTCCTCACCTCCCGTAGTTTGCTTTATTCCGTATCGATAGGCTGTCTCCTCTCTTTTCGAACATAACCAAGTTCCATATTGGAAATTTTCCACATCTCTTCTGCATCCTGCATCAATCCATTGGCTACACACTTTGTACGTGTGTCCAAGGCATCCACACCAAAAGCAGAAATCCGGCAGTCTTTCAAAGGTAAAGGAAATCCAGGTTGGATCCGAAAAGGGGAGAGAGATCTTGATTCCTCTTCTCAAAGGTTTCGTGACATCGATCCTCACTTTTATTCTTAGGAATTTTCCCCAACATTGCCCGCCACCACCAACATCAATATCTTCAAACTTGCCAATTCTATTTCCAATTTGTTCTGCCACTTCTCTAGTCATGCTGATTAAGGGGAGATCATGAACGTGCACCCAAAATGATGAGTGTTCCAATTTTATGTTTGACGGTTTTTGACTCCCGTCAAAATGGTCAAGGATTACCAGAGCTTTGTCAAAACACCAAGGCCCCAACAGGGTGACTTTTTTCCTGTCCGCACTATGCTCGAACTGAAACACGAACAGATTATTTCCTACTTCTTTAATCGAAACACCTTTTGATGGCTTCCACGCCTGGATCATGGTAGATTTGAACGCTTCCTTGTTTAGGAATTTTTGAGTCAACACTCTGCCTATCAAACACCGGTCTTTAATATCGTTGAGCGATTGGATTGAGACATTCGCCACACATAATTCATCTCGCTCCGCATCAGTGAGACTGATCTTCTTGCACATGTTAATAACTTCCTCCTCCATGAGAGAGTTGAAAAAGAAATGGCCGGCGAGAAACAAAGAAACGGGACAAACAAATACCTGGGCTAAGAACACTTGGGGTGCTCTAATATTGGGATTATAGTGGTGGGGGATCCACACTTGTGGGAGAAGATCACAGGTGGGATGGGGAGATTTCTCATGGAGAGAAAGTGAATGCTCTCATTCTAGAGAGAGAACTTTGAAAATAACTAAGGAGTTGGTAGTTTTAGGTAGCTTTTTTAATTATCTTATTGTTAATATAATATTATTTTGGTTCTTGAAAATTTTAAATTTGTATTAGATAATGTGTAAGACTAGTTAACAAATGGAACCGCGGGTCCAACCACTCGAACCAACCCGTGTTAATTTGGTTCGGTTCTGGGTCTAATTTTTTAGAACCGACATTGATTGGTTTAGGTCTGGGTTAAGGTTCAAACCGACTCAGATCGACCTATGCTCATCCTTGATGGTAATCATATTGACGGTATAAACCGTTTCCATTAATATAGGATTAGTTTTTATAACTAGTAATACATAATGTGTACGTATTGAGTTGGTACACTACATCAATATGCTGATGTGATTTTTTCTATTTATATAATAATTTCTCAATTTTAAGGCTTTTATATGGATTATTTTTGTCTTTAATAATTTTTGTTTTTTCAAAATTTGACAAAACTGATATATTTTTAGATTATTTTAACATAACAAATCTAAAAAATAAAGAAAAAATCAAAAACTCATAAGAGACAAAAAGAGAAGAAAAAAACTAAAAGTTTATCCCAAATAGAGTCTTATCTTATAAAATGTGTTCAAGAGTCTGATTGAAAATTTAGTTTTTTTTTAACATTTTTATCAAAAATCTTAAAAAATTAAAGTTATTTGTTTGACAAAAATGTAAGAGTTTAAAAAAAATTAAATGTTAAATGTAATACCCGCAATCTTAATAATTGATTTACAAAAATAAATAAAGGTTAGATAATAGATTAATAGAAAAGTTAGGAATAAATTTTCAAGCAAAACCTTATAATTTAATTTAAACCCAAAATTTAAGATTTAACCTCTAAACTTTCAAGTATAAAAAGAATTTGATTAAAATAAATATTTTGATAATCGAAAAAGTTTTCAAGAAAGCCGTCAGCAAAATAATTTATAAAATAATATCAAAAGCTTACATCTAAATTTTGAGAATTTTCTGAATTTGAAATTTTACATCAAAAATTTGTAAAGTATCAAATATACAATAAAACAAACCAAACAAAAACAAAACAACAAACATGCGCAAGAATTTCTCCATATGGTTCAAACCCAAATTATCCCCTCCTTTTCTTTAGAAAAAATGGAAGTCTCTTCATCATTTTTAATAGCATTTAATGTTAATTTATCTTAATTATCCGAATCGTTTATTTTGTAAATACTATCGACAACCATATTTATTAAAAGAATCGAATCAATTTGAGATTTATAACTAGCTGATTAGATCATATTAACTATAAAAGAGTTAAATATTTTATTTATAGAACTTACCTATTTTCTTAAGATAAATGTGTACTGATCATATAGTTATTGATATTCGATTAACTTTATTCTTAGTACATGTAATGTATTATTCAAGCTCCATAATATGAACGGATTAAATTATTAAAAATAGATTATTTTAAATATCATAAAATAAAATTAAAATTTAAACTACAAAATTTACAACAATATAAACACACATGGGATAATTTTTCGAAAGGGTAAGTCCGGCGTATTTTACTGTTCTGACTTGGCCACCAAGTAGCATCTCCTTATAAATAGAAGCCAATCCAGGAGATAAAAACGATGGGAAAGTTTATCCGTTGAGTTTTTGGGTAATCAATATTCTTGGTTTCTTTCTTTTTTAGATTTTTTTTCCCTCTTATATCTGTTGGAAAAAAAAATCCCAGCCCTCATCCAAGTCCGTCTCCAACATCGGTGCCATCGGAACCCACCATCTCCTCCGTCTCCTCCACCCACCGCCGAACCACCACCATTACTGAAGGTATAAAATCTCTCTCTCTTCTTTTCCCTTACGACATGTATATATAATATATGATATATGTATATATATACATATATATTCTGAAATAGGTATAAATATATAATATATGTACAAGTATTAATATATATATATATAACTGTTATATATATTATAATTATTATGGGAATCAGGGAGAAGAACAGATGGAGACGAAGGAGAATGGGATTAAGGATAGAGAGAGAGAGAGAGGGAAAGAAGAAAAATAAATAAATAAAATGATGGTTTTATTTTTCTTATTTGCACATAGATTAGGGTTGTCATTTATCTGATTCGTACCAATTTTTAGTACTTTATTATGAGACGCAAGATTTAACATAGTGAACGATTTAGAATTGGAAAAAAAATGTATATATATAATGATAATAAATAAATTATATAATAACTTGAATGCTTGAGTTATATTAAAAACAATATTAGTTAGGTATAAACGTACGGATCGGGTTACACATTGATTCCATCTAATGGGTTACTGGTAGATACCAAAAGAAGATAATGAACGGATTAGATTTAAAAAAAAATTATATTAGAGAGTAAATTAAAAATCTAAATTATATATAAAAAAAAAGGAAGAAGAAGAAACGAACAGTGCATTAATTTCATATATATATATATATATATATATATATATAGTCTTGGTTAGATTGATAATTTATGATAATAATTAATTAATTAAAATATATAAAATGATAAAATAAAAAGTATATATATATAAAGGAAGAAGTTGGATGTATATTAAAGATAATATTTAATACAGTGTTTTAGGTAACAATTAAATAGTATTTGATTAACGTTAATTAATTAAATCCACTATATATGTACAATTCAGGGTGACATTTATTGCTAGATCGTTCTGCTTCTGGTGCTTATCATGCTATTGGATGTCAGGTGAGTGGATTACATGTTATGTATCTTTTAAAAACTCCCCGTTCCCAAGATTTTATGATATTATTGTTGAAAATTCGTGAAAATCTTCATTTTGTAAAATGTCGATATATTAGTATACTTGGCTCAAAAACCTTAACCTTGGCATGAATTTATTTGATTGTTGATTTATGAAAGTTATTTCTTAAAAATGAAAATGTGATAATTGTTGAATTTTTTTGAAAGGAAACAAAAAGGTTTTAATGTATTATAAATTTGGAAAAATGGTTAAGTGTATACTTAACCCAGACTCGGTATTTATATTATGGTTAAGTGTGTACTTAACCCGGACGCAGTATTTATAATCGAAATATGTTTTGGGATCAGATGAGAAGTCCAGGGAACAGACCTACGGGTGACTCTGGCCATTACGGGAACAGTC
>JAULLF010546215.1:0-10491 GCA_035668175.1 Sarracenia flava
AACAAAGCTCAAACATAAGTACCAACAAATCAATGTGTTGGAATAATCAAAACCAAAATCAAGGCTTGATTAAAAAAGCCTTTAGGCCAACATGTTCTATAACTGTGCTTACTGTTTGAATGCGCAAATTCGAGATAGGCAATGTCATGGATAAGACAAGTCGTACTCCGGACAGGTCGTGCTAGAATCTTGGATAGTCTATGCAATATTTGTGATTCGGGATTTTGAAAGTAGAATTTGAGATACTTTATGCTCCGGATAAAATATGCCTTGTTGAAATTGAAATCTATCTTTCTCGAATATCCATATCGGTCTTGTCACGATAGAATTTAATCCGATTAAAAGCTAGATAAAATAGGAATTACATCGAAACTAAATTACTAAGTGATGGTGGATTCTGAACCTGAGGTCGAAATTTTCTCATAAATTAATTCATTTTTAATCATCAATTTAATTTTCATCATTTTTTTTTTCCAAAATCCAAGATTTACTTATTTTTCTTTTTAGATTAAATAATTTATATAAAATTCTGTTTCTTAACAAATATAGCTCTTCTCCTCGTAGGATCGACCCTGGACTTACTGCTATTTACCCAGTTAGTAGTAAATCTTGGTACAATATATAAAATAAACTAATTACACGTGATTAACGACTAGGCGATCGTACATCACTAAGATTTAATTACCCAATATCGAGCAAAACCCCTAAATCTGATAACCTAAGGTTCCAAATTCGATTTTCATGCTTGTATACATATAAAATCTATATATATTACAAATATACAACTCATATTTAGCATCAAGGTCAATGTTAGTTTAGATCCTTTCTCAGAGATGAAAAAACCAACCAAACACAAACTCTAACTCCATCCAAAGTTCCAAAGCTTAAACCGCTTGGCATACAAGCTTCAAACCTCCCCAATGGTTGAAAATTTGATTCTTCAAGCTTCCATCCACTCCAAACAAGCCCTAGGAAGCATCTAAAATGCTCCAAAAACCAACCTCATGTTTTTTCATGTTTTTAAAGAGAGAAAGTGAAGTTAAAATGAAAAATTAAGCTTTCATCAAGTTTTTAAAAAGGAATTTCCGATGAGGTGTCCGTGCGCTTTGCGAGCGTTGCTCTCTGAAAGTTACTATCCAATTAAAAAAAGCGACATTTTTTCTACTTTTAGCGATGTTTCAACATTTTTAGTGACATAAAATATCAAAACGCCAAAAAAATTAAATGATACATAAAAATATATCTCATGTTTTAGAAAACATTTAACCAAAGATGGTACACGAATTAAAGTAAAAAAATTTAAATTCTTTCTAAAATTTTAGTCAAGTTCCACTTTTCCAAGGTTGTAAAAACACTATTTTTAAATAAAAAGTTAAATAAAACTGGTGAAGATATTACCATATAACAGTTCTCATCTGTGCCAATCTTCATTATGTATCAATTACCATTACATACCAGTATTATGAAACAGTAAATTACATTGAATCAATAAAAATCGAATTGATCTGTGACACATAAAGTAATATCATATCAATATTTTGAATCAAAGTCGAATGTACAATTCTACTTCAAAAATCATATCAACGATTTGAATGATTTAATTTCTAATTCCTACATATATGTAACTAGCAATGAACCCGTGCTATGCACGGATTAATACATTTTTAATGTAATTATTGAATTTTTTTTTAATTGTTTCAAATTTTATCATGAAAATTAAAATAATTATTAGACTATACAAGTATTGTAATTGTTCAAATATAAGCAAGCAAATAATTACAATATTGATAGGAAAAAATATCATTAACTTTATGGTCCAAAATGCATAAATTTAAGTTCGAATGTTTTTCAATGGTAATCGCTTCAGCTTGACATATTCGAACCGAACGAAAAATATGTAAACATTATTCAGACCAATCAACTTTAGATGTAATAAACCTAAGTCAAACCCAACCAAGACCAACATATTCAACTAAAAAATTACCAATGCATTCGTTGCAACTGCTTATTTTCCATTCATTTCCTTGGATCCTTGAGTTATAAAATATACCTAAAAGTCACATGGATTTACAGGATATGCAAATGCGTTCATGAACCAATTCTTGTCAAACATCATCTCACTTAAAAAACAGGACAAAACAACAACAACAAAAAAACAGGAATGAAGGGGTTATTTTTTTTCTCTGAATAAGCAACGAAAGTTGATAATTTTTTAAGGAGCAAAGAGGGAATCAAAGATAACAAAACATAAGAAGCTTCTTCTATTTTCCTGAATGCTAGAACCGAAACAAACAATAGGGGGAATTTCTTGATTTTTTCTGCTGCAAGAAACTAATCGATTTTCTTGATTAGTTTATTGAAAAATCTAATCGATTCATCTCGTGGAACTCATATATTTCATGTTATAATCCTCTTTTTGGTCGAGTAAACAAATGATGAAATGAATCTCTATTTAAAAAAAATAGTGCAATACAATCCCCGTAAAAAATAGTGCAAGACAACAATGTAAAGTGTACACAAATTGAATGCAAATAAATGGTACTGTTTTCACAAGAAAAGGAACTACATTTCGCCTGCATCACTTGAGGAATCCACATCCCACAATCATTGCGTATAACTTGTAAGAGTAATGCCACAATACATTTTATCCAAAGTATATGTTCCATTAAATAATCTTACTAAAAAAAATAAACAAATTATAGAAATGCTCCTAAACAAATAAAAATAAAATATACAGAAATAAGAACATATCGCTTCACGAGATAAGAAGCAAAAGGATCTTTGATACATTTTGTCCAAGTATAAGTTCAGTTGATGCATAAAGTTTCCAGAGAGCTAAATATCCAAATGACAGTTGCAATACGGATATGTTAATCCTAAGAATTAACATATCAATATTTGCGATTTTTTTTAAAAAAAATAGACACAAAGTACCTTATATAATCCACCCCCAACAGATGATGGAAGGAACCTCAGGGCATGCAAACAATCACATAGAACAACAAAAAGATTCAAGCAAAACTACTTTTACAGATTTGCAGCATTACCTCGAATATTCGAGTTATCCGTAATATTTTTTCTATCTGATGGTTCATTTTGGTCTGCTCTACAAATATCTCGTCCAAACATCTTAATGATACATTAATGCAATTTTGATAGTAATGCAGTGCATTTGGCATTACAATATTTGGACAAATTGTATAGAAAATGAAGAAAGCGGCAATCGTAGTAATCAAAACCCACAAGCTCGGAACTATGGGATAAGACATGAAATGGAGAGAAAGGAGAAAAGAAAGAGCTTCGGTAATGGTTAGTTAGATTGATTGAGCCATTATTTAGTTACAAATACATACACATAGTAATACATTGAATTTGGCATTAAATATTTGGACAAATTGTATAGAAAATGAAGAAATCGGCAATAGTAGTACATAGTAATCAAAACCCAAAAGCCTTAGCCTTGACAGCAAAATGTATGGCAAAATAAAAAACTTACATCATAAATTGGCAAGCAAAATAAAGCAAAATAGAAGACGAATTGACCCAAATTGGGAGGTTTTTAATAAAAATCTTAATTTCGATTTGGTTAATGTATTGGGAGAGATCTCAATACCACCACCAAATATAAAAAATCGAATTTACAGATCTCAAAAAGCTTTTAAGCTCGCCTTTTGAACTGCACTATGTTTGGATGATTGAAATTTTAAGGAAGAATAGAAATGTGATCAAAAATTTTTATAATCCTCTTTTTGGTCGAGTAAACAAATGATGAAATGAATCTCAATTGAAAAAAATAGTGCAATAAAATCCCCATAAAAAATAGTGCAAGACAACAATGTAAAATGTAAACAAAGTACTCATTGCGCATAATCACGTTTAAACAAAGTACTCATTGGCAAAAGGCTTGGACTGCTCACCAAGGTCGGGGGATCAAACCCCCGACCTTCCTCCCCCTCTCCCATTTAACTATCAAAAAAGAAAAAATCCAAATATGACTAATCTCATCGAACCTATCAGCCACGGTTTGTGAAGGGATTATAAGAAAAATGGAGTTAAGTATAAGACACCAACCCATAACAACCTCTGTAAATGTAATGAAATACCATCATTGGCCTAAGTCCTTACCATGATGTGGATTGTACATTACTTTAATCCACGATTTGAAGAACTTATTTAGAATATCCTGTTTAGCTTATGTAAACTTGTTTTTAGAACAAAATCATCTTCAGAAAGTATTTATCTTCCATTTCATTTCACCTCAGATTTGAAACTTTTGAGTTAATTTTTAAAAAATAAAACTTTTTAAATTTTCTTTTATTATATTGTAATATTCCACAATCAGGACTTAGCATTAAAGATCCACCGTAAGCCCAACCAATAACCCCACTAAACTTATCAATCTAATCGAAAGAAAAATAAAAAATAAAAGTAAAACCATCTATCATAACTTTCGGGAAGTCAGTTTAAGTCACCAAGCAACAACCATGGATTACAAACTTCCAATTTCCAAACAAAGCTCATAATCATCCCTTCTGTACTTACTGCCATAATACATTGCGTTACACAGAACTACTAATAACCTTCACTGAAGATATGCACCCACTAGCACCCAGAATTTACAATCATTTCAAATACGATCTGCAAAACCCATAGGATCCGGATTTCAAATCGTGGATTTTGTAAAACTGAGGTCAAGCAGCCATAGGATCCGGATTTCAATTTCTTATTTTAATTAACGTTCAATTGGTTGATATCAGATATTGTGTGCAACCTCAACAGAAGATCTAACTTCCAAACATTTATCAAATGTTGAAATTGTGTTGTTGGTAGCAGCGTGGAACAACATTCCTGGATGATGGATGAAACAGGCAACCTTTTTGCCAAGTGACCAAACACCATCAGGAGGGAACCGACCTACTATGATTCCCCTTACAAAAAATTATACAGCTCTTTTAGGACACAAGAAATTTCCAGAGATTAATCATATAAAATAATCTCAATTATCTACGCGTATATAATATATTTACTCGTGAAATTTAGTGGTTGATCATTGCCAATCTTCCGCATCTCTACTTTGATATTTGATTTAAACGTGATTATGCACAATTAAAAAATTAAAAACAGAGTAAATAAAAACAGAATAAATATAAAACAGAATAAATAAAAAACAAAATAAATATAATACAAAATAAAAAAACAGAGTATTAAAAATGGTGAATACCGTTCGTGATCGAGCAAGCAAAGACCAACACGACGACTGCGAGCGGTGAGAGATGAGAGATCACAGTCAGTAGCGACGAACACGATGCATAACAATCAACACAATATAAATATAATAAAAATAAAACACAAATTACAACGAAAAAAACAGTGACAGCAAAACAGCAAAAAAAAAAAGCGACGAAGTGGCTATTTTTCTTCTCTGAATAAGTAACGAAAGTTGATAATTTTTAAAAGAGCAAAAATGGAATCAAAGATAACAAAACACAGAAAGCTTCTCCTATTTTCCTGAATGCTAGAACCGAAATAATAGATGGCTTTGATTGCCAAGAAAAATATAGCAAAAAACTAAAAAATAGAGTATAAAAAAGGGTGAATACCGTTCGTGGCCGAGCAAGCAAAGACGAACACGACGGCGACGGCGACTGCGAGCGGTGAGAGATGAAAGATCACGGGGAGTCGCGACGCAACGGCAAGCGACGCCGCCTAGATTCGAGAACGGCTGTGACATGAAGACAACTGCTGCAGATCTAGGGTTCCAAATCGCAAGGCGTAAGGGGATATATAGAATAAATCCCATTTAAAAACCGGTGGTCTGAATATTGAAAATTGGAAATCTGAAATCCAAAATCGAAAACAGGTGCTATGTTATGGTAATTGGAAATTCAGAGAGAGAGAGAGAGAGAGAGAGAGAGAGAGAGAGAGAGACGTAAGAAGTATGAAAATTGAAATTTAATTAATGGAATCGTTGGAAATATGGAAAAAAATGGAAAGAATAGTGTGTGATGGAATAAATGGAATAAATGGAAATATGGAATTTGAATTAAGATAATTGTTAATATTTTTAATATAGATTTGGACCAATTAGAGTGTGTGATTTAATTTTTATTTTTTTAAAAAATTCAAAAATTTGAGAAAAAAGAATGGGGAGTTTGGAGGCCAAAGGAAGGAGGACGTTTTGTAATAATATATAGTATAGATATATATATATATATCAATATACCATTATAATAAAATTTTGAATATATACTCTATTTTTATAGGACTCAACCTACAAAGTGGACATTTATATTATCATTAGACATTCAGTACACACGTGATGTGTGTGAAGTAGGTAGTTACAAATAAGGAGAGTTGAAAGTTAAGTTAAGATAGATTTAAAATTTTTAAAAATGTGACGAAAACTCTTGAATGTTTGCTTTATATACTAATATAAATTATGAACCAATCAAAACATATAAAATTGACTCATGAAAAGTCTTCAAGTTAGCCTACTTTTGGCAAGAACTTCACCCAAGACCAAATTGGGTGTCAATAATACATGCATAAGCCTCATTTGGTAATTTGGCTTTAAGATAGATTTTTTTTTTTTGGTCACTTTAAAGCTTTGTTCGTTTTAATATAGATTTTTCAATTTCGTTTCCTTGTGTTTGGTTGACACATAAAAATATTTTTAAAATATTTTATTATTATTATTGCATTGAAACAATATATTTTTCACAACAAAAATATAAAGAAAAAAACTTAGATCTGATTCAATATCTCATGAAACTCTATTACTATTTGAACTAATTGTAAAACAACTAAAACTTTAGATTTGTTTAATGATGATCAATACTCCTTCGATTGATCATGATCGAACAAATCTAAAACTTTAGTTGTTTTACCAAGAGTTCAAGAAAGTTTACTCTATTTGGTTTAGTTTTTAATAGCTTCTTTTGTGATTATTTTCCATCTTTTATGAACTTTTTTTTATTTTTTTGGATTAAGTATTTTATTTTCTCATTTCATAATTGATATGGATATATATTTATCATACCGGACCGAGTGATCCAACCATTATTGGGTCGAATCCCACCAAGAGGCTCAAGAAGCCAATTAGGACTACACACAAGATTGACCTACTTATATAAAGAAAATAAGGAAAAAAGAAAAAACTCTCTAACTCTCTGTAAGCTCTCATTCTCTCCTTCTCCTCTCTCCCCCCTTCTACACAAAGAATCACAAGTTCCTCAATGCTCACATGGGTAAAGGACTGACTTGATCGTTGGAGGGTCTTTGGTCGACACCACATCGGTGCCACCAAGACTAACTCCATGTTTTGCAGGTCACCGGACCAGAAACAAGAGAAAAAAGCTTGATGACCAACAATCTGGGCGAGGACGAGGGATGACGAAGATTTGGCACCATCATTTGGCGCCGTCTGTGGGGACGATTCGTTCAATAAAAACTGATGATCGGTGGCCCAATCTATAGTCGTCCGTCTCTATCCCAGCAATGGAAATCTAGTTAACAAAGATGAGGGGGAGCCCAACAAGAAGAAGTCAAGCTCTGCTGAGCTCTGAAGAGGAAAGGAGGGGTTGAACCCTAGCCGCAACACCTCCAGCGTGTCACTCCCTTCCTCCTCTGGCGACTGAGCCTTTCTCACTTTACAACCGAAGGTAACCTAAGGTTTCATCCTATCTCTTATCGAAACAGATCCAATTCGGACGCACGTCATCAAACCAATTTCGTAAAGGAAAAACCTCAGATTGATTTTGAATAGCCAAACAGGAACTTCTGTAGAGACGAGTTAAATAGAGAGATGGCCTGAGGAGCTTGGTCGCGACGATGGAGGCATTGTCGCTGAACTCGCATGTCCCAGCCCCGCACGTCTCAAACGCGCCTCCCGCGGTGCCTCTTCGTCTGACTCCATGGAGGAAGCCAAACCCTATCCCCACCGCTCAAACAGCTGATACTCATAGAGGTCCGAAATTGATCGGATCCTGGTGGAACCGCCCAAACACGAAGGGAGACGGGAAGGAAAGGCGCCCAATGACCTGACCGACCTGTAACCTGACGGCCGGATCAGTGGGTCGGGCGATTACGGGTAGGAACTCTTAGTACCAGGTCAGTGGCTTCAAGAGATCCGAGCAGCCAACCCAGTGCAAACCCCTCGCTAAGCGTGAGCACATAGATCTGACTCAATCTCCCTTTTCGGGCCCCTGCTTCGAGAAGAAAAAGATGGAAGAGCCTGAACTGCTGGCGACCAACGCCCTCCCGAGCAGCCTGTTCGGTGAAACCAGCCTGAGCTGCCAACCCCGAGCAATCCACCTGATTAGCGGAACCAACCAGTAACCCGCAACCTTGGCTGCCACGTATTAGCTCGAGAGCTATGTCGTTCTTCCTGTTCCACTACAGTTCTTATATAGCTTGAGTACAGAGAGAGGGAGAGAGAAGCAGGGTGCTGCGAGTTAATCCACAGTAGGGTTTTCATAAAACCAAGGAAGAAAAACAGACCCCAAAATCGAGTAAGGAAAGGTTGTCTCCTATTCTCTTGGAGGCAAGTACAGAAGGAAGAGCGCAATACAATTGTTTAGTCAACGATCGTCATAAGCTCCTCCGACAAGAAGGAGGAGGAGGCCCTCGACCATTTGATTAGCTTGGACTTGACTCGGATGAAAGAACTCGTCGACTCGCTCTATTACATCATCGACACCGTGCCCGTGTTACACCCGTTCGAGCCCTACCTTTCTCTACTCAAGCTGGACGGGAAGCTCATCTTGATGGGCATCATCAATACTTCGCTTCAGTTTCTCATCCCCGTTGTCATGCTCGTAAAATCAGTTCGGAAATGGACTGTAACCAAACAACGATCTTGTTTGGTCAAGAACTCAAGATGGAAAAGAAGCCAAAGAGCTAGAGAAAAATGAAGTCTAACACACCACGTGAGCACCGAAAAGCCGGCATCGGGTTTGGTGAAACCATTGCTGACTCACTTGGCGTGAACCAATATAAAAGTGATGAAACATGGTTCATTAAAGGGACACTTGAAACGTGGAGATGGTCAATGCATTTTGATTTGTTTTGGATTGTCCACCTGGATAATCAATCGGGATGATCAGCCGGAAGGTCCGGTCGAGCTGAAGGACAAGCCTGGATGACCTACCTGTCGGGATGATCGGTCGGGATGACCCGTTGAGTCGAATGACCATTCGAATCGACTAGCCCAAAGGGCATTTAGTAAATTTTATTCAAAAAGCACTTTTATTTTTTCAATTTCAATATGTTTTATTTTCTACACATATTGCTGTGCCAGGCCGCCCCTCTTTTTTGAAAGAACATCAGGTCCTAAGAAAATGCGGCAAAGTTTGGGGTTCTTACCGGGGTTCGTAAACCTCAAGCTCTCCCTTAGCTCTCCAAGACCCCCGAGTTCTTAAGCTCTCCCTTAGCCCTCCTCCAACTCATCCACGGGATGATCACCAGGGATGATCTACCGAGCTAGATGATCGACCAACTAGGATGATCAGCCGGGATGACCAATCAGGATGACCTGCCGAGATGGGTGACCATTCGAGAGGATGATCAGCCGGGATGACCTATCGAGCTGGGTGACCATTCGAGAGGATGATCAGCCGGGATGACCAACATAACTGGATGACCATTCAAGAGGATGATCAACCGAGAGGATGACCAGCCAGGATGACCTGACGTGTTGGATAACCAGCCGACCGGGATGATCAGCCATACTAGATGGCCTAACAAACAGGATGACCTGCCCAGCGGGAAGACCTACCAAGATGACCTGCCGACTAGTATGATCAGCCATACTAAAAGACCTACCAGGATGACCTGACGAGCAGGATGACCTGACAGGATGACTTGACGAGCAGGATGACCTATCGGGATGACCTGACCGGCCTGGATGACCTACCGACCAGGATGATCAGTTGGGATGACCCGCCTAGTCGAATGACCAGTCGAATTGACTAGCCCAAAGGGCATTCGGTAAATTTTATTCAAAAAACACTGTGAATTCTTTAATTTCAGCCTGCTCTACTCTCTATACATATTGCTATGATACGCCACTCTTCTTCTCTAAAAGAATAACAGGCTATAAAAAAGAAACGCTGGCCGCCAGATTGGCTAGCCTATGGTACCGAACCGAACAGCGTTCATTGAACCAAATTAAAGAGAGTAGAGCGGAGAAGCAGAGTAGAGCGGCACCCGGTATTCTTATCAGGTCCAATGGAAACCCAAAGCGGAGATAGCTACATCGGTATTCTCGACAGCGCCTGATCTTCAACCAGACCCTATTAAGAATAAGGGACTACTGACACGAATATGGAGGATATAAGGTCGATCGGTCTTGCTGCATGATATATGAATCTTTCTACATCTACTGGGGTACGATTCGAGTGGCCATGCGCATAGACCTTTCTTCTCTATCCACCTTAACAATGTTAAAGGAGATTCAGCGCCAAGCCTAAAAGGCAGTCGGTAATTTTAAAT
>JAULLF010546320.1:0-10491 GCA_035668175.1 Sarracenia flava
GTCTCGCAAAAAGGTTAGACTTCGGTCTACAACCTATTCACCCCCCCTCTAGGTTGCCTACATTAGTGGACCAACAATGGTTTGAGATTAGTAGTTCGCGACTTTGAGTCTATGACTCGTAACTTATGGTGAGTGATTAGTAGCTCAAGGTTGAGACTTGGAGCCTGTAGTTCGCAATCCTCAACATATGACCTGAGGCTTGTTTGTGGATTGACGAGTTGGTGTGGTTCGAGGCTTGAAGCTTGAGGCTTGTGCTTGTAGGCATGTTGCCTTATTGACAGTATCCCTTATTAGGTAGATACTTATGTTTGTAGATTGATAGTCGTAATTGACGTGCATAGAGGATCCTTAGGTGTGACGCGAAGATGTTGGTGTGCGGTAGTATGAATCCTCTAGTTCATGAACGAGGTGGCGTATAATTAACTAGTGATGTCTATCTACCATAGTGCCGTGTGGGGCAATATGTAGTTATTGTTGTGATGTGATTAGTGACATGTGGTTGTTGTGGTGACGTGTTATAGGCTAACTGAAACGTAGCATTTGTCGATGACTGTTCACGATATTTGTAAGATATGTGTCTTGCGAGCTGATTTATGATATCTCTATAGTTGATACTGTCGTTGTTAATTGATGGCATCCTTGCTATTGATATCATTGTTGTTGTTGATTTGTGATTACCTCAGTTGTGATATCTTATTTGTTTAGTATCTTATGTTCATACACATTTTGTTGGTATCGTTGAGGTAATTGTAGCAGTTTAAGCTAACTTGTGAATTGAAGTCATCTCTACTTTTGGTGAGTTTTGACTTGATATGAGACACCACCTGGGCGAGTGTATGATATTGTGATAATTGCGGATCCCTAAGCCAATTTAATCCTATCCTTGGTTGATGGTATTGTTAAATGCTTTATGAATGGATTCTGAATTGGCTATGAGATTATGATAAAGGTCGGTCATGCCTTTAACCTTCGGGTTGTAAAAATGTTGCATTAGTTTGGTAGCGGGTCGGTCATGCCCTCAACCTTCGGGTTGTAAAAGTGTTGCATTGATTTCGGGTCAGCCTTGCCCTCAAACCTTCAGGTTTGTAAAAGAGTTGCATTGGATTGTTGACGGGTCGGCCTTGCCCTCAAACCTTCGGGTTTGTAAAAGAGTTGCATTGGATTGTTAACGGGTCGGCCATGCCCTCAAACCTCAGGGTTTGTAAAAGTGTTGCATCGGTTATGTTATGATTAGCCAAGTCTTCAAACCCTCGGTTTGTAAACTTGTGCATGGAATTGGATAATCCTAAAAATGTTTTTGAAAGACCTGATAAAGTGGAAAGACGGTTTTAAAAGGAGAATTTGGAAAGGAAGCAAATAAAGCCAACTTCTGAGAAAGATTTTCAAAACTAGAGTCATGTGAATACGGTTTTCTGCAAAACAAAAATGGAACGAGGTTCCTTCTTTTACTAGTGTTGGAGTATTCACATGCTCAAGTCACATGTTGTACTTTTTATTCTCTTGTTAGAGTATCTCCTACATGAGCAATCGCTTATGTTGTTGTTACCCCACATTTTTCAGGTCTAGCTCGGATGGACTAACTAGCTAGAAGACATGCTGTTTATTTCATTTTTGTATTTCTTTCATGTGGTGTATTCAGATTTGTTGTATCATTTTAATTTAGACTGTTGGGTTGTAAGGCCATAAGGCCCTATTTACATTTATGGTTGTATTATCTTAGTTTTAAGTTCTGTTAGCGGTGATAGCTTCTTCAGGCGCTGCGGAAAAGGTTATCAGGTTAGTATTGATCAGTTTAGTTTTATGTTGCCTTGGATGGGCTTTATAGTAGTTGTAGTTGCCTTGGATGGGTTTATGTTATAGTCGTTGGATATCTTTGATGGGCTTATTATTGTTGTTGAGTTGTTGTTAGACTGTTTACAGGTTGTCGATAACTTGGGATAGTGCCAAAAACAAGGGAAACTCTGCCGAAATTTCTAAAAATTTCCAGAGTTAGTTTATTTTGGAGTTAGACCGGCATGAAGTATGTATTAAGCTTAAGGTAATTTACAATGGTTGGATATTGATTTAAGGTCAAGATGTTACACATCCACAGACCGATGGTTAGACGAA
The DNA here is from genome assembly GCA_035668175.1 of Sarracenia flava. Lineage (NCBI taxonomy): Eukaryota > Viridiplantae > Streptophyta > Magnoliopsida > Ericales > Sarraceniaceae > Sarracenia > Sarracenia flava. The sequence continues at coordinate 2,110 of JAULLF010546320.1, forward strand.
AAGGATAAATGCTTTGTTAGAAGAATATTTGAGGCATTATGTTACAGCAACACAGAAAAATTGGCTGGATGGATAGTGCTCAATTATGTTATAACTTGCATCGGTCGTCTAGTACAGGTATGAGTCTGTTCGAGTTGGCAATGGATCATCAGCCACTCACTCCCCATGAGGTAGCTAGGACAAAAACAAGAAGGCATTGTCCTGCAGCTTATCGATTTGCAAGGGCTAAACAAGAATTACTTGACGAGGCACGGGACAGTTTAGCTAAGGCAAATCGACGGATGAAGAAATATGCTGACAAGGGAAGAAGGCCGTTGGAATTTCAAGTCGGGGACAAGGTTTTGTTAAAACTTACTCCTCAAATTTGGAGGACAATTAGTGCAAAGACGGTGAATCACGGTTTGATTCCTAAGTACGATGGTCCATTCCAAATTTTGAAGAAAGTGGGGAATGTTGCCTATCGATTACAACTGCCAGAAAGATTAAAGATCCATCCTACTTTTCATGTTAGTTTCTTAAAGCATTATCATGAGGATTTGGTGAACTGGACATGAAAACATACTTGGAGGGCACCTCCAATGATCAGGAAGCAATTTGAGCGAGATACTAAAAGAATTCTAGATCATCGAATGAAGGGGCAAAGTAAGAAAAATCAACGGACTTACTATTTGGAAAAATGAAAAGATTTACCAGACTCTGAGAAAGATGTATCATTGTGGCAGTTTGAGGACTTGGTGACTCAGTATCTACAAACCCTACCGATGAGGACGTTGGCTTCTTCTGGTGGGGGTGGTTTGTTAGCACCTTGACATCAGATGCTTGGATGGCAAGTGGTGGCACCTTACACTATTGCCATTCCATTGTAGCATGAGGAGAACATGTTGCCTTATTCGGGTTGGTTACATGACTATTCGGCAATGGGAAATGGCATTTGACAAACAAGGAAAACAGTAGCTATGTGGACTAAGGCATGCTTCAGCAACCTACAGGCGTGCTTGGCGCAGGCTAGCCCAGACATGGACGTGCTTGGCGTAGGCTGGTGCAGACTAGTGCAGACTGGCGCAGACTTGTGCAACATGTGCTAAACATGGACGTGTGCTTACTGCATGGGATTGTTGCGCACACGACAGGCATGTGCTGGGCAGTCTTTACATGCTTGGTGCATGGGTATGCCACGCACATGCCTGGGCATTGTTTACTGCATTGTATATGTGCTATGTGCATGTGTGTGCCTTTTCGACATTGTGGGCTGAGACTAAGTCTGATGTGTGCAATTTAGTGCCATCATTGGCTATTTCGGTGCATTGAGAAAACTAGCCCTGTGACACTAGCCATGGTAGAAAAAGATGAACTCTCACCCTAGCAAAAAAAGTAGGCTTGCTTGATATTGAATGGTCACCTTAAGGATTTTCCTATCTACAATAAAACCCAACTTTTGGGAATTTTAATTAATTGTGGAAAAATGTTTGTGACCAGATTTAGATATGGATATTACCTTTCACCTTAAATTTATTTGAAGCATTTTTGTCCGCTGGTTTTTGAGAAAATTATTTTTTCTCAAACTTGCGGAGAACCTAATACAGTAATTTTGTAAGGGTCAAGACTCAAAACCCTATTACACTTATTAGAAAAGATTTCTTCATGAAAGTTGTTCCTAACATCATGATTTATTAGCCTGCAAAATTTCACAAATTTTAGATACCGTTTGTTAGGTCAAAAGAACCTCTGAACATCAAGGACAGAAACTGCCCTGTTTTTACGAATCTGTCACATTTTCTGGGGAAAGCTAAAACCCCTGTTTCTACTTGGATTTTGGAAAAGAGTTCTGCATGATTTTTTTTTTTTGTAACATCTTAAACTCTTCGACATCAAAAAAATCAGATCTTTTGAAATTGAAATGGTATTTTATTCGTATATGGACAGATTGCATGTTTTCGACTATTGTTCAAGGTACTGTTCTTGTACTAAATGTGAAGTGAATGTCAAGCACTTTTTGCTTAGTTTTTTTTTCATGCTCTACCCTTGATGCCCTTTGGAATGTGTTAACATGAATATTAATTGAATACATGCTGGAATAAGTCTTGAGAAGCATATTGGGGCCGTTAATTATACTCATGCATAGGTCATGTCATGGGGATGGTTGTTTCCTTGAGTTATACTTGGACCACGTACATCTTGAGTCGTGCTACAATTTGAGCCATGTTACGTCTTGAGTCGTGCCCCTGAAATATGTTGCATACGGGAGCATAATGTACAAAAACATAGTATACGGGAATGTAATGGTGCCATACGTTCTTGAATGGGGGTTGCTCTTCTATGAATTCCTTGAGATCGATACGCAGAGTCTAAGACACTAGATTGATGTCGGCGAAGGCATAATTGACACTTAAAAAGTGAACAGTTAGAATTTGTCCTAACCCTATGCCTTTGTGACCTAAATGAAGCAATCTTGATATAACACTAGGCGATGCGGTAATTATTTCCCAACAAGGATCAATTGTGATGACTTTGACTATGAGGTGCCAATAAAATCTTGTCTTATGGATCTTTCAACAATGGATCCGTTAGTTTGTGTCCTTGTGGTCGGGTTCGTCACATGCATAATTTTTCCTTCTCATTCATGCAATTGCCTTTTTGCATTATCCTATTTCCATATTGTGTTAGCTTGGATGTCAATGCTAGAAAGGTAGGGTTTTTAGAGTTTTCTTTTTGGGCATCGTAGCTCATGGAGTTTCACGTTAGGTAATGGAGAAGAATTCGTTGAGGAAGACATGTTTGAAGCCCAGGTGGAATTCGACCCGACAAGTCCTACCCTTCTTGTCACTCATGTGGAGGGTGTAATAGTTAATAACTTCTTCTTATTTTGGATATGTAATCTAAACCTTGTAGGATCAAAGTTGTTGCTTATCTCTTTTTGATAGGAAATATAATGATTAAGACTATTATCTTTTATGATAAGTATAAGTAGGCATGTAGCATAACCTTTATTACTATCTATATGTTTTTATGTCACCAGGCTTTCGGGCGTCACAATTTAGTATCAAAGCCAGATTTAGTGAACCTTTCGGTCTGAGGTTGTGGGAAAACTGTGCTTTCGATTGTGCAATGGCCTTGAGAAATGTTGCATGTACCACGTGATTCAACTCCCTCGGTTCGACTTTTCCGAGGTTTAGACTCTCTTGGCAACCTCGGTACCTGTATCATGGTCTGGTTGCGATATGTCAATGTCTCAAGATGGTCAAGATGCCAGAGTACCAGAACGGTCAACCCAAAATAGTCAGGCCCCCTTCCATCCTAAGGTGGTCAAGGTGGGGCCACCTTTCAGAGGATGATTCAGCAAACAACCTTGACAATCCTAACCGTAGGCGTAGCCTCCAATCCACTTAACATCCTAGTGGTCCCAAGGTGATCCGGGATCCTGCTCCCAACCGCGGACTAAGTTGTATTGGCACTCGTACCTTTAGCGCATGCTGTGGAGTGAGGTCGGTGGTATGACACCATTCTTAATAGGTTACCTACAAGGACACTCATGTGTATGGCATTGATTACCTCGAGATTTTCTCACCAGTGTCAAAAATGTCTTCTATATGGCTTTTTATATCTCTGGTCGATACATTTGCTTGGCCTTTACATCAATTGGATGAGAAAATTGTCTAATTGGGCAACCTCTAGAGTTTATTACTCAGTACGAGTCAGTTTGATAGATTTACTAATATTGTGACTAGTTTTGGCCTTCAAAGATGTGGAGTAGACCATTCCATTTTTTGCAAACATGCTACAACCAACAAGATAATATTAATTGTGCATATAGATGACATTGCATTTGGAAGTGATGACTGTAATGGCATTTAGGGATTGAAATCCTTCCTATAGCCTAAATTTCATGCTAAAGATATGAAAAGGTTGAGATACTTTTATGGGCATTGAAGTGGCTAGGTGATGCAATGGCATTCTATATCTGAAAACATACATGTTTTTTGATTTGTTGAGTTGAATGGGAATGTTAGATTCTAAACATCATATAGGCACATATACAGACCCCAACGCTAAATTGGTCGCAGATCACATTGAGTTGTTAGCCCATTCAAGATAATATCAACAATTAGTTAGGGAATAAAATTATTAGCATATTAAACATTTTTTTGCCTCAAGTGTTGTTAGTGTTAGTTTTTAGATGCTCCACAAACTTGTTGGAATGCTATGGTGCACATTTCGAGATATATCAAGTGCACGAGTTGTGGTTTGTTATATCATGGACATAGATTGAGGGTTATATAAATGCAGATTAGAATAGATCTCCAACTGATACGAGGTCAACAAGTAATTATTTTGTATTTATTGGAGGTAATTTAGTGTCATGAGAAGGTAAAAATCAAAGAGTGGTTGAAACACATGTTTCAGGAACGTGGATTTCAACTCTCAACCTATGAAATTCAATGGGTATTTCAACAAGTTCTAGATTTGTTTACATAAGTTGTAACCTGTAGCATGAGTTAGTGAACATTGTTTTGGATCCATAAGTATTATATATTTATATGTAGTTCTATTATGTCTATAATGTCTTAGTAGCTGCAGGTTCTCAGGATTTTTATTTTGAGCTAATAGTACTAAAGAGCAACAAGTTTAGCAGGATATAACCCTTCAGGTTTTCTTGTTTCTCCTACTTACACTTAAAGGGTACTGTCATATATACCGATGGCACCCCTCAGTGTCACCAAAATCCAACTTATATCGAACTGTGATAAATGCTACTTTTTCACCAATCTTTTGCTGTTAATTTCACACCAAAACCCCTAAATCATTTGCACCCTAGAATTCCCTCAATATCATACACTGCGATTCCAACTCCTGACACATTTGAAACCACGACAATGTCAGCCACATAATCCATCTTCTGCATTTTAGAATCCTTAACCCGTAAACTTTCCCTTAAAACTTAGGACTAGATAAACTAAAAAGATTTTAGGTAGCATCCCATACTTAGCCGTCCCACATATACTGACAATAAATTTAAAAGATTTGTTTAAACATGTTTTTACCAGGACTAGACTCTACAGCAGGTGACTACCTTGTTTATCTTACGAGCTTCTTTATGGCTTCAGCTCATTGGACAACCAAACATAGTTTCGTTGAGAGCTCAAAAACATTTGATTAATTTTTATGAGAGAGAGAAAATGTGTTGTATGACCTTGGGCCATTTTTCATTTGATTGCAAATGGGGAAACACTTCTTAGTAAACAATAGAGACAGCAACTGAAATAAGTTACCATCCAAGGTAGACAAACAAAGAGAGTGGTTCACAATTCATTTAAATGACCACATCTATATGCAATATGAAAACATAGCAAGTGATGGCAAATATTTTTCTAATTTTTTAAACAAACAGCTTTCACGTACCGTTGAGGTTGGAAATCTTCAACTCCAAGGTCCTCATCCCAAAGGAAAATGTAACTATAGTCTGCAACTATATCTGGATGCAAGAACCGTTTGGCAAACCACCTATTTTTGTTATTGACATTATCATGATTGTCATGAAAAATGTCATAGAAGATTAAAAGCAAAGTTGGGAGAACTTATAATAAGGAACCTTTATTTTGACAAGATTATTCTTATCCAAGAGGCAAATCAATGGGATTTTGCAAATTTTAGTGGATGTAAGAGAGGGTATCAGCAGCCACTTATCATTACGAATAGCAATATAGAAGGTCAAAAAAATACATAACAAGATGTATGTTTCAAAATATGAAAGTTTAGAAACTTAAGAAGACAGGATTAAAGCGCTAAAAAAGTACCATTTAGTTTGATTGACTGCAGCTACATGTATGACATGATCACTCCATTCTAAATCCTTCCATTGATCCACGATACCATCATAATGGAAAAGCATTACAACAAAATCACTTGATAGAAACTGCAATGCGAAAAAGAAAATGCAATGAACCATGCAAATAGACTAAAATAGGTAGTAAGTACAAGAAAATAACAATTTTAATCTTACCTTTCTAACCATTTTATCGACCATGTCCTTCTGCTTTATTCCAACAACAACAGATAATAAGTTTGAAGAATTTACCTTCTTCTGTCTCAAAATACCCAAATCGATATTTAAATTGTGCTCAGAAAAAAAAAAAGAAAGAAAATACAAAATTGGTGTCAAAACCTAGAGATGTAAAGCAACATGTTAAATTACAAAAGTATCTCGTAGGTTTCTCACGAGGGTAACATTACATAGAACACTATTTGTTTTTAGTTCTTATAACAATTGTCAACAGTTGTTTGCACTTGACTTTGTAATCTATAATACAAATCACAAGGGTTGATTTTGACATTTATCTTACATGGCATTTGTCCTTCATCTCTCTTTTCACTTAAATTTTAATTTTTTTCTCACTTTACTTCAAATTCAATTTATTTTCCATCCTTCATCAAAAACTAATAAATTTATATTTTTAAGTGTTTTAAAATTCTTAACTATTTAATTATTAATATTATTTTTTGTTTTACTCTTAAATTGTTAATAGAACTTTTGATATGACATTAATGTAATGGTAAAAAGTCTAACCATTAAAATAAAACAAATAATTTCATTTCATTTTTACTAACTTTTCTTTTATTTTACTATCTATTGAATTAACAAATTAATAAAGTTGTATTCATAATTTAGTAATTTAAAACTAAGTAATTAATTAATTATTAAATTATTGACAAGTTAAGAGACTTAATATGACTTTTATACGGTAATTTAATGGCGGAAATAGTCTGAAATAATCAACGGCTTCAATTGCATTTGTATTACAAAGTTGTTCATTCATTTCGGTTCGAAGAACAAATTAAATTGTATAGTTTTGTAATCACAACAAAACATGAACCTTTTTTGGTGATCGTGTTTGAATTTTTCTCGGTGCTCTTAGTATTTTCATTTGTTTCTTTCACTAAATAGTTTTTTTTCTCTTTATCAATATCCAAATCGATTGAAGTTTTGAGATTTTTTTTAATGTTTTTTTATATGATCTATTTTTTGAAAAACAATGTTTGAAATTAAGTACTAAAATGCATGAGCAATTTAAAAAATAATAATAATATAAGTGTCTTTAGGCATGGGTCATCCCTAGTCATTTATAGACAAACAGAAAAATAGTGTGCGGGTCATTGCTTTGTGAAATCGTAAATCTCCGGCAATAAAGAATCAGTAATCAGTTGGTTTTTGAAGGCAGCCACTTCATGTAGATCATGACAGCAGTTAGATCTATATGAAGTACTTGCATTCTAAGAAAAAAATAAAACAAACAAAAAATGTGTACACAAAATTGAAAAGAAGAAAGAAAATATTTATATATTATCTATTAAGTGGATGATGCTCACTCACACTCGGTGCGGAATGGTGGAATTTGATGGGATTGAAATTTGAAACCGGATTTAGAATGCTTAAAGTGAATGGAATTTTAAATGGAATTTGATTTGGTGGAATTTAAAAGGGGGGAAATCATGGGAAATGATCAGATTTCAAGGGGATTGAATTAAGGAAAACTTATCTAAATCCATCCATTCTAACCAAAACAACAAAGATAATGTGTTTGTGAAACTTAAAAATAAGAAAGCAAATCTACTTAAATATTTCGACAAGTGGATGGTGCCAGCAAGCAAGCTAGTATGAGCCTACAAAGCAAATAAGTAATGTTCCAAAGGGTGGTATGTTTTATGGAGATTTGGCAGAGCAATTGAGAATTCGTAGAGTATACACTATACAGAGTTAAAAATGCATTGGAGTCAAAATAGACCCATTAAGAGTTATAGGAGTTCATGAAATGAAATGAAAGATTTACATAGTTAAAACTTTCTCTCTCTCTCTCTCTCTCTCTCTCTCTCTCTCTCTCAACAATTTCTTTCAGGTATCAAAGCTGTGACAGATTTACTGAGAGATTGAAGTGGCATGCCAAACTCACACACCGCATCTCACAACACACAAACACAGATGCATGCAACAACCCATGGTTAATAAAAGGTTGCTCAACCCAGAAGGTCACAACAAAGTTGAGATTGGCCAAGTTGAGCCTCATAAACTTCAGCCCTCATATGTATGTCATATTTTTTTCTTTTATTTCTTTAACAGAATTAATGAGGATGTCACAGTAAAAGACAAGATAATGAAACATGCATACAGAATTTGCAATGCAAAGTGTTAGCAATGGCTATGCTTTAACAAACATATTGTTGGCTTATTAAAAAAAAAAAGCCAAGTAGACAAATGGGAAAAGCAATTGCTGTGCATAATCCTGTCAAAGATACTAAAATATCAACCCGGGTATTTATGGCACAATTGTATCAAATCAAAAAAAAAAAAAAAAGAACGGCAAGGCAAGAAAGTCATTGATTATCATAACA
>JAULLF010546427.1:0-10476 GCA_035668175.1 Sarracenia flava
AGGTGGTCTCACCATCAGATTGGAACACTCGAAATCCCACGACGGGATTTCACCGGTAATGTATTCTTTAAACCTTGTATGTCGTCGCCTCCGTTGTTTTGATTTCATGAAGAACGGTGATTTTTAATTAAAATAATTTTTTTTTGAAAACCCGACGCTTCCGCTCGCCGGCTCCAACCGATACGGTGCCCACACGCCGTAGTCGTTGTAGCACATCTGGGATATAAGCGAGAAGGTCGTGGGGTGGTCTCGTCTCAACTTGTGGTATCTAGAAATTCTACAACGAATTTCAATCGGTATAATTCTATCCTTTTCCATGTATGTCTTGCTTATTCATGAAAAATGCGAAGATTACGGTTTTTACGGCCCCGTAATCGATCTTAAAATTATTTTTTCAAACTTTCGCTGCCCCGATTCTAACAGTGGGGCATAGGATTTGCGATGTAATATTTTACATTCATGTATTATTTTATGGATCTATTTTTTAAAACGAGTCATGGAAAACAAGGATCGAAATCAAGACGGAAAAGGCCAAAAGGAGCAGCGGTAGAGGCAAAATCCAGATTCGGAGTGCTCTGTTTGGGCTCCGTTTTGGGGACTTTGGGGTACTTTTTTAGACACAAATTATTTTCTAGAATTAGTTTCAATCTATTAGCTTTCCAACGGTGGTTCGTGGGTTGCAAGGCGACGACGGGAAGGGGTCCGAAAAAATGTTTGAAGTTCGCCGCGCATAGTGGCCGCTGAATAGTATTTCGAAACTTTGATGATTTCTTTGGGGCATCTAGACATCGTCTTTCGATGTGATTTTTGTTGGAGATGAAGATCAACATGTCCCCTACCTACCATAATTTTTTGGAGGTTCAGATACAACAAAAAGTCCGCCAAACAGGTCCTAGAAGCTGGCGGCTACCGGTAGGGAAAGTAATGGAATTTTCGGCATTGTGTTAGGGGGTGTTTGGGCTTCTTTTTTCAGCTTTTTCCAGTATTCCAGTAGCGGTCCGAGGGTGTGCCGGTGTCCTGGGGGTGAGGAAGAAGGTCAGGTCTTCGACGGCTCGATTAAGGTTCCAAAACCCTAAGTGTTTTAATCTTTAATCCAAGACCGTCAGATTAAAAGATTAAACGGATGGACCGGATCGTAACAACTTAAATTTATTTATTTTTGTCGTTAATTTTAATTATTTATTTATTTGTTTTATTTAATTTCATGGATGATTTTTTATTTTATTTGTTTTTTTTCCTATTATGTATGATTTTTTAAATCAAGGAATATTAGGAAAAAGATTTTTAATAAAATAATTAATCCAAACAATCTTTTAAATGGAAAATGAGTAGATAATTAAGTTATTTAATTTTTGCGTTAAGTAGATAATTAATTAAAGTTTTTTTGAAAAATCGTATAATTAATTTCTTTTCGCAAAATTAAATAAGTAAACTTTCTGTTTGTTTTAATGAAACTAAACAAGAAATTTTTAATTGATTAAGGCTAAATTAATTTTAATCGGATAATTAAAAATGTGTTTAATTTTTAAAATAAACAAAAAGATAGAACCCTCATTTTAAAATATTAAGTGAGAGAAGGATTTATTCGCGGATAAATCCTACGGTCTCGATCACACGTTCGTTGGAGATGTGATTTTAACTCGCGTGTCGACCTGACTGGTCTCCCTAAGAAGGATTAAAATTATAGTATCTCTGGAACAAATCCTTGACTAGGGTTAATTTGAAATGTAATGCACAATTAGACCCGCACAGAACGGACCCGGGGCTTTGACATGGGATTTTCAAATTAAGTGAGATGGTTATACACTTAACCAGTGAATAAAAATATCCTCCTTAATGAGTCACTATCTATATTCGCGGGGACCAAAGTGAATGGCTATTTAATTACTTAGAATATATCTGGAAATAAAAACATGTTAGTCTTTGGTTCGTTAACTGTTAGACGTCCACACTATGTGGCCTAATTAGTTGAATAATTTTGTTGTGATATCTATCTTCTAAGCGAGATTAATAGACTAGTATGTCTGTCTGGACAGGGATTGATTATTAGACGTCCACACTACGTGGCCTGCTTAATCACAAAGGTTTCGGGCTGCCAATAATTCTTCTAAAATTAAAAGGTTGAGGTACCCTAAATTTTTCAAAGAATTAAAAAGTTTTCTCTTTCGTTTCTCAGGATTTAATAATGGCATCTAGGTTTCATCCACTAGCAGCGATACTCAAAGAATAGAAATTAATAGAACCTAACTTTATCATACGGAAAAGGAATCTCAAAATTATCCCAACTTCTCACGACTATAGGTACATGTTATTTGATCCTGGTCCTCCTGCTCCCCATAGTGGATTTTCTATACATGAGATCCGGCACTATTAAGATTGGATAAAGGCTGACAGAATAGCATATTTCTACATCTCGACTTCTATGTCAGATGTTTTACAAATCTAGTGTCGGTCTGTGGAATCTGCAGCTGATATGATCTTAGCCTTACAGAAATGCTTGGCGAGCAAAGTCGAGCAGCAAGGCAGGTAACCATGGTGGGTCTTGTGAACACGAATGATGTGTGTCGTCCCACAATCAAGTTTATACCAAGATTCATACTAGCTGGTAGCTAGCGGTGAGTCAAGATCGTTCCCACGAGAAATATAGGCAAACAGAAAGATTTTCCAATTATTTAATCTCAAAAAGTATTTTTATTCAATTCAAAAGAATCTTGGATTTTAGTAAAATAATATTTTAATTAAACTAATTTTAGTTAAACTAAGTTAAGCTAATAGATAATAAAAAGATAAGTTTAAGTTGAGAAAGAATCTACCTCAGGTTAGAATCCACATTCGTTTAGTTTTCTAGTTTCGATTAATTTCTTATTTTATTTAGCCTATAATAGATTCAAATCCTACTGTGACATGACCAGTATGGAATTCAAGAAAAATAGATTTACATGCAAACATGACATATTCTATCTAAGATATTGGCACAGACTATCTAGAGCATAATCCGTCTCATCAATAGTATAAAATATCTCTTGTTAACAACTAAAATTTCCGAATATTAAATAAGGCATACCCTATCCAATATTATAGCATGGCTCATTCGGAGTACGACCCGTCTTATCCATGGCATAGATTATCTCATATTTAACCTTCGAATAAAATAAAGCACAGTTATGAAACACTCATTTAATTCAATCACAAAAAGATTAAATGGAATATTAATTAAATTAGAGAAATAAAAATTTTCCAATGATCAAATATGTCGTGGAATATAATTGTTGCATAACGAATCCATTAAAAAGGGCTAAGATAAAATAATAAAATTAATCTACTCCTAAATTATCAAACTCGGGCTTCATCTGAACCCGGGGTAGAAAATGACCTTAGCCACGCATGGTCGGGGTTAAAACCATCTTCGAGTAGTTGTCGGCTAGCATCGGTAGCTCCTCGTCGAGGCTTGGACCTTCCAATACTGGCTAGGAGGGGTTAGAAGTGACATTTTGGAAGAAGAAAGGACTTGGGAGGAAAGGACTCAGATGTCAAAAATGAGGGGGGTCGGGGTCTATTTATAGATTTCTGAAACTTCAAGTTCTTCTTGCATCAGGACTTGGTGGCTGTGCGTCCGGATGGAAACAGGCGTGCGTCCGAATAGAAGTGGCCATTTGCGTCCTAATGGAAATGGCCGTTCATCGTGACGAAAATTGTTGAGCGGGCGTCCGGACGCCCGTCCAGACGGATTTCTGTGACTACACTTTTGGTCAAATTTCAAACGCACATAACTTCTTCATGCGAACTCGAAATAGGGTCATTTTTATATCAAAATTGAAGCCCCGGAAGTCTTCTTTCCAATGGTTATAGTTTAATATCAACATTCAGTTGGTAGAGAAATTTACGACCAAAATAGTGAAGGTATGTCATTTTCTTTATCCGTTTTTGCATGTCTTTGCCTGAGCTTCTTCTTGAAACCTTATTTTCTTCAACGTTGAACCTTTTTATCAAATTCCTTAATCCTTGAGCTATCATCACCCTTAGAGCTCCTAGTTTCGTGTCTTTGGATCTCGAAAGGTAACCAGAACGACGTCGCTTTGGCACTTTAACGGATTTTGTACATTTTATGCTCATTTTCGTCACAACTCTTATGTACCTGTCTTAACCACAAAAACACAATATTAAATAATATCTCGGGGCTAGCCTAGTGTAAATAACGGGATTAAATTGTCACTTTTGAATACCGATCAACGAACATGGCATAACGTGCACCAGGAAGGGACCACGTTTTGAAGATGATCGGTCTTCTTAACGAGTAGGAGGTCCCTGGAACCGAGATTGATAGGGAAACCCAGGTGTATATCGTGTTCCAGTCGCTGCCATATTCTTTTCAGGGATCCCATCTAAATTTTATTTAGCCTGATTATTAAAAGAATTAGAGATAGTGGAGGGTGTTATCCAGAAGTCAGCCCATATGTTTGTTGAACAAAAGGTTTTTCCTTCCAGGCCTAGAGGTGGTAAGACGAAGAAGAAATTGGCACAACGGAACAATGCACAAGGGGCTGGTGGCTAGGAGCCATCAACTACAAGGGTAAAGGCTAAAGTGCCTAAGAGTAGTTGCTATTACTGTCAGAAATCGGGGTATTAGAAAAGAAATTGTCCTGACCGGAAGAACGAGGCAGTAGGTAATGCCTTATCTTTAAGTTGTGGTAACATGTTTAGCAGTTGTATCTACGAAAACTTGGTATATAGATATAAGAGCCACTAATCATGTCTGTAATTTATTGCAGGGGTCCCAGGTTACCAAACAACTAAAAGATGGTAAGGCTTACCTTCAGGTAGGGTATGACTCCCATGGACTACTACTGCAGTGGGAGATATAGTTCCAAGTTTCAGTAAAAATAGGCGTGTGAATTTTAAAGAACGTTTGTATGTACCACAAATCAGAAGAAATTTAGTTCTGGTTTCTTGATTGGGCATTGACGGATATTGTGTTTACTACAATCAGCAATTTTGTAGTATTATGGTTGGTAAACACCTCATCCGACATGGTACATTGGATAATAGTCTTTATATTTCACACCCGATTATTTTTACTGTTCAAAATAATGAGGTGAATAACTTGCATTTTTTACCACTAAATAGGAAAGGTCCCTCGTTGAACCAAACATTGATTTGGCACCTTCGTCTAGGTCATGCTAATCTAAAAAAGATACAAAGACTGGTAGAAAATGAACCTTTAGGTTCATTGGAAGTGGAGGCACTTCTAGTTTTCGAATCCTATTTAGAGGGTAAGATAACCAAGAGGCCGTTTACGGCCAAGGGACTTAGAGCCGTAAGTGTTGGAATAAGTTCATTCTTGTACATGTGATCAGATGAACAACCAGGCAAGAGGTAGGTAAGATCCCATGATCTGATCGTGGTGGTGAATACCTTGTTGGGAGTTCAAGGGACTACTTGTCAGACGTGGGATTACATCCCAATTGGCTGCACCAAGGATGCCTCGACATAATGGTGTAGTGATAAGGAGGAATAGGTTCCTTAAGAAAATTGTAAAGTACATGGTAAGTTATTCGGATTTACCACATTCATTTTTGGGATTTTCATTAGAGACAACGGGTTTCATTCTGAATTTGGTACCTACTAAGACATTGCACGGTGACCCTATGGAGTTGTGGACAAGGCGTAGGCTAAGTCTTAAACATCTTCGGATATGGGATTTGCCCAACATACATGTTGGTGAGAAATGTAAGTATGGTGGAACCAAAGACAGAAGTCTGTTTCTTTGTAAGGAACCCTAGAGGAGCTAATGGTGATTTATTTTATAATCCTAAGAGTAAAGGGGTATTTGTTAGTACAAATGCAAGATTCTTGAATGATGATTATGTAATAAATCACAAGCCTTGGTCATAAATTGTTCTAGAAGAGGTTGGGACTGAAAAAATGGTACAATAAAAAATTATACCCGATGTGCAGAATGAGACACCACCTATCATGAGTGCACAAGAGGGTCCTCGTCGTAGTGTGAGGGTTGTTCGTCAACCCGAGAGATTAATGTTCTTGGGAGAGTCACTTGACAAGATCCCGAAAGAACTTGATACCGAACCCAGGAACTACAATGAGGCAATTCAAAACAATGATGCGGAATTATGGCAAAAGGCTATGGAATCTAAAATAGAGTCTATGTACTCTAATTAGGTCTTGGAGCTTGTAGAACTATTAGATGGGATAAAACCCATTGGGTGCAAATGGATCTACAAGAAAAAGAGAGGAGTAGACGTGAAGGTTGATACCTTCAAAGCTAGGCTTGTTACGAAGGAGTTTACTCAAAAAGATGGGTTCGATTATGAGGAAACCTACTCGTTGGTAGCCATGCTTAAGTCTATTCGGATTCTCTTGTTCATTGTTGCGAATCTCGACTATGAGATTTGGTAGATGAACGTCAAGACATCTTTCCTTAACGAAAATCTTAACGAGAGCATTTATATGATGCGACCAGATGGGTTCATAGCAAAGGGACAGGAGCACATGCTGTGCAAGCTTAAGAGATCCATTTACGGACTTAAGCAAGTATCGAGGTCTTGGAATACTCGATTTGACTAGGTGATCAAAAACTTCAGCTTTGATCAGTGTCTTATCGAATATTATGTGTATTAGAAGCGTAATGAAAACAAGGTATTGTTTCTAGTCATCTATGTTGATGACATACTCCTAATCGGCAACGATGTGGGCCTGTTATCTTCGGCAAAGGTATGGTTGTCAAGTTAATTTGACACTAAGGACTTGGGAGAAGTGGGTCAAATCCTTGCGATCTACCTCTTTCCAGATTGATCACGTAGGATGTTGGGCTTATCCCAAACCTGTTACTTTGACTTGATTATTGCTTGTTTTGGCATGAAAAATTCCAAGAAAGGATTTCTTCCTTTCAAACATGGAATTACTCTATCTAGGAATCAGTATCCTAGAACACCCCGGTAGATAGAGAGGATGAGAGGTATTCCTTATACTTCGGCGGTGGGAATTCTCATGTATGCCATGCTTTGTACTGGACCGGATATCTGTTATGCTGTTGGCATGGTAATCAAATGTGAGTCAAATTCAGAGGTAGAGCATTTTGACTACGGTCAAGGATATACTCAAGTATCTAAAAAGGATTATGGAGTATATGTTGATGTACCAGGCTGATAGTCTCATACCCCTTAGGTATGCAGACTCATTTTTCCAAGATTGATAGGAATTCTAAGAGGTCCACCTCAGGCTATGTGTTTCCTTTAAGAAAGCACATTGAGAGAAAGTAATGTCTCATATGGGAGACTGTACAACATGGAGACATTGTGGTATGCATGGTTACGTCTGCGAATAACCTGGCGGATCCTTTTACATAAGTAAAAGTGTTAGGTTTCAGAAGTATACCTGCATGGCTTTGAGTATAAGCGGGAGATTGTTGTGATAGTATACTTAAAAGTCATGCTTTTATGTCTTTTTATCATTGATCCCTGGCTTATTAATGAGAAAACAATTGAGATGATTTGCATTTACTGTTTCATATTTATTATATGTGAATGTATAGTCTGTATATTCAGTTTAGTATTTGACTCGGTGCATGAAGCGCGGAAGATCGGGTCAAAGGTTTTGACAAATATACAAGTGGGCTCACAATCTCAATGGGCGCGGACAATCTATTGATATGGTTGTAGCACGTCGTTATAGTAGCCAGTCTAGGCTAGGTTGAACGGCTCGAATTCTGATTTGAGAATTTGATGTTCGAGCTCGATGAGTTAGTACACTGGGAGTGTATTGAGCAGGATCATTTGGATGATCAATTCTATACTGACTATATGAATTGATCTACATCCTATATTATCATGTATTGCACGTACTCTTAATCCCGACGTGATTGATCGAATCATGTTCCGATAATGCGCAGTGCTTTGAATCACCAATGGTTGAGATTTCAATATTGAGATCAATATGACCGGTGGGTTGGGTACTGTCATTATTTGTTCAATGGTTGATAATCAATTGATGGAAACTACATCCAACTCAGGTTGAGGAGTTTCCCCTTATGTTCTTTGCTTATAAGTTTGACTATGCCAAATCTACCCAGTGGATCATTTGATCCGGCATACTCAATAAGTTAAGCGATGCGATTGCGAGGAAAAGAGGATTATCGAACCGGGTTGTCAGTAACCTAATTTGATTTTTGGGAATCCATATCCTAAACGTGGGGAGACTACAGTGCAAATGATAATTGGAAACTCGAGACACAAATCGGGTTAGGGCCAGGAGTTCAATCAGGGCCTTTAGTGGAATAAGTTATGGCTCGTGCGAGAATGGATCTAATTCATGGGTTGAGTTAGGGGGATATCTGGTTTTCTCGTATAGTTATCCCGAGTCCTATACTTCCTCGTGATCCCTCATGTAGCCCATTTATATGTACGGATTTTTTGTTTGCTTCAGTTATTATTTAATTTAATTCGATCATCGGATTTTTCGTCGAGACGATTGGGGAATTAAATTAAATGTTCGGGGGCATTATTGGTACAATGACACACTAAGGATTCTCTCCCTAGTGGCCGGCCCTATGAGAATAAAGAAGAGGTTAATTTTGGTTAAGATATGATATCTTATCTTGGTCTCCAAAATTAGGAAGGTGTATTTTATATTATGTGGAATAAGAAATTTATTCCTAAAAAATATATACATACACAATATATTTCCCTTTCATATGGCCGGATATATGAGGGTGTATTTTATATATATTTTTTGTATTATATATTAGATGGGACATACGTGGATGGTGGAGATATATCTACCTATTTTGTGCATTAATATATATACAAAATAAGAGAGTAAAATACATAACATAAGTGTGTGCCCCAAACCCTACACTATGCCGCCGCCTCACCCCCCCTCCCCCTCTCCCCTATTGATGATTTTGCTCAAATTTTGGGTGAGATTCAAAGTGTGTAGAAGCCAAGAGACTTGATTCGGATCGGTTCCCACACGTCAGAATCAAGACGTGTGTCGGGTCATACGCGAGAAGATCACCGGGTGGTATCGCCTCAACACGTGGAACATTAGAAACTTTTCTACAAGTTTCTTAGGGTATATTTTGGATCTCGTCTCAATATTTCTTTTTCTTTTTCATGAAAAATGAGACGATACATATTTTACAGCCACGTAATCGTCAATCCAAACCATTTTTAAAACTTTCGCTGCGCCGACTCTAACAATATGATGATGTGTGCTCGAGGATGAGGTGGATAGCATTCTCAACTTCTGTCACTCGTTAGCCTGTGATGGACACTTTAGTGGTAAGAAAACCGCAGCCAAAATGCTTCAAAGTGGATTTTACTGGCCACACTCTTCAAAGATGCCCACGATTATTGTAAAAGATGCATGCGATGCCAGCAGATTGGCACAATGACTACCAAGAACATGATGCCCCTAAACCTAATCTTAATTGTCGAAATCTTTGATGTTTGGGGCATCGACTTTATGAGACCATTTCCATCATCGTTTGGACGTGAATACATCCTAGTGGAAGTCGACTATGTCTCCAAATGAGTCGAAGCCGTAGCTACCAAATCAAATGATCACAGAGTAGTGATTAAGTTCTTACAAAGTAACATCTTTTCTCGATTTGGTTTTCCATGAGCAATCATCAATGATGGCGGAACGCACTTCATGAACAAGTATTTTTTGTCTTAACTCCAACGCTATTCAATTCAACATAAGGTAGCCACTTCTTATCATCCACAAACCAGTGGACACGTCGAGGTATCCAATAGGGAAATCAAAAATATTCTGATGAAAATCGTCCACTCTGATAGAAAAGATTGGTCCGAAAGGCTGGATGACGCCCTTTGGGCATATCGCATTGCGTACAAAACTCCAATTGAAATGTCCCCATATCACTTAGTCTTTCGAAATCGGTTCCATTTGCCAGTAGAACTAGAACATCGAGCATATTGGGCTGTCAAAACATTTAACTTCGACATGTCTAATGCCGGCAACCATCGTCGATTGCAACTCAGTGAGCTAGAAGAACTTCGTAACGAGGTATATAACAATGCCCGAATCTATAAAGCGCAAATGAAAGCCTTTCACGAAAAACATATTCATAGAAAGACATTCTCGCCTAACCAAAAAATCTGGATGTTCAACGCCAAATTACGATTGTTCCCTGGAAAACTACAATTAAAAGTTATTTATTTTTTCCATAAGTAGATAATTAATTAATGTTTTTTGGAACTCTCTCTCTCCTTCCCCTTATGGCCGGCCCCCTATATGACATATTTTATATATATTATTTTATGTATATATTATGTATAATCTATTTGGACGAGATATATATATATACACGGATATATTGTTAGGATAGTATGCTTAAAAGCCATGATTTTATGCATTTATTATCCGGGATCCAGAAATATTAATGAGAATTCTAGTGAGATGTTATGCATATAGGGATTCATATTCTGTATGATGTAT
>JAULLF010546535.1:0-10476 GCA_035668175.1 Sarracenia flava
AGTTTCCTGATCCGATAGCGTTGGGACGGTGGGGGACTGGCGTCCGGACGGAGATTGCTTGGGTGCCACGTCAGTTTCTAATTTCGGAGCTTCCAGATTTGGTTTAATCAGCTGTCGAGACGGTTTGCAAAATGGCGTCGGGACGGTGAGTGCGTCGGGACGGTGAAGGAGTGGCGTCCGGACGGTGGAGCGTCAGGACGGTGGATGAGTAGCTTCCGGACGGTCAATGCAAGTTCTGTTGGTCTTCGTTTGGTTGTGTTGATTTTGTTGCTAAAAGAGGCTGTTTGTGGCTATTTTGCGGCATTCCTCCAATTCCTACCTTATACATAAAAACACTACAAAAACATATATTAGACAACAAAAAGGGACAAACTCGGTGTAAATTAACAGGTTTAAATCGTCACTTTTGAGTGCCGACCAGCTCACAATCGAAATGGACCCGGACAATCCATTGGTACGATTGTAGCACATCGTTAAAGTAGTCGGTCTTGGCTAGGTCGAACGGATCGAATTCTGATCTGGGAATTTGATGTTCGATCTCGATGTGTTAGTACACTGGGAGTGTATTGAGCAGGATCATTAGGATGATCAATTCTATACTGACATATGAATTGATTCACATCATATATTATCATGTATTGCACGTACTCATAATCTCGACGTGATTGATTGAATCATGTTTGGATAATGCATAGTACTTTGAGTCTCCAATGGCTGAGATTTCGATATTGAGATCAATATGACCGGTGGGTTGGGTACTGTCGTCATTCGATCGATAGTTGATAATCAACTGATGGAAACCACGTCCAACTTGGGTTGAGGAGTTCCCCCTCGTGTGCTTTGCTTATAAGTTTGACTATGCAAAATTTGTACAGTGGATCGGTTGATCTAGCATACTCAATAAGTTAAGTGGCGCGGTTGCGAGGAAAAGAGGATTATCAAATCGAGTTGTCATTAACCTAATTCGATTATCGAGAATTCATATCTTAAACTTGGGGAGACTACAGTGCAAATGATAATTGGAAACTCGAGACACAAATCGAGTTAGGGCCCGGAGTTCAGTCAGGGTCTTTAGTGGAATAAGTCCTGATTCGTGCAAGAATAGATCTAACTCGAGGGTTGAGTTAGGGATGTTCGATTTTCTCGTATGATTAGCCCGAGTCTTATACTTCCTCGTGATCCCTTACGTAACCCGTTTATACTCACGGTGTATTTTTGGTTGGCTTCGGTTATTATTTAATTTAATTCGATCCACGGATTTTTCGTCAGGACGGTCGGGGTATTAAATTAAATAACCAGGGGCATAATTGGCAAAGTGGCAAGTTAGGGAAGTCCCCTAGGTGGTCGACCCTATGATGAGAGATAAAGAATTAATTATGTTAAGTGTATATTTTATATTGCAAATTTGGCAATGGTATATACATTTGGGATATTTTTAATATATTATAATAGATTAAAAATAGAGACAAAATTAATTCTCTATTCTCTCTCTATATGGCCGGCCCCAAGTGGGGATTTATTCCCTTAGTGTTGTATTTTATTTATTGCAAGGAAGAAAGGAGATATGGAAACATATCTTTTAATGCATAAATAATGTATATATATATATATATATATACACATATAAGATTTAAGAGAATTAAACCTAATTCTCTCATAATACACCACAAGTGCCGCTGCCCCCTCTTTCCTTCTTTTGTGATTTTTCTACAATATTTTGGAGAGATCAAAGTGTTCTTGAAGCCTAAGGACTCGATTCGGATTGGTGTCCACACGTCGGGTCATACGCGAGAAGATCACCGGGTGGTCTTGCTTCAACACGTGGAACACTAGAAACATTTCTACAAGTTTCGTTAGGTATATTTCGATCTTTATTCGAAATCTCTTTAGCATTTTCATGAAAAACGAGACGAGACGTTTTTTACAGTCACGTCGTCGTCAATCCAACAATTTTTTAAAACTTCTACTGCGCTGACTCTAACAATCACATGGCCAGAGGTGCCACGTGCCAACCCATTTGACGACATATATAAGCATAAGATAATCAAGAGAAAAGGTACGCATTCATTCACAACAATATCCGTTTTCCTTCTCTGCAATTCTCTTTTCCCTAGCTATAATTGATAACTAACTTGACCGTTTGAGAGGGTTCGTCATAAACACCTCCGGCGTCCTGTCTAACATATTTGCCCGTTTCGCAGGTCCATGTAGCACCTTTGCTGGACCGTACGAGATTCTGATGCTATCAGAGAAAAAAAACAAAAATTTTAATTTAACTAGGCTTAGGATATTCGATCCATAAATTACATATATTAAAACCAAAATCTTAAAACATTATCAAGCTTTCTTAAAAAAATTGGTTGTAACTTGCAAGATATTTGTTTAAAAAGTAATAATAGTGATGATACTTAAAGGGGAAGGTCCAAGATTGTGCGCCAGGAAAAAAAAATTGGTCCTGGCTTGGAGCCTATTTTGTAAGATGACTGTTACGCCATATGAATTTACCATGTCATGCCTATTTTTCACTTACTAGAAATGAATACTGTACATTGTTAGAGAAGTACATTGGCAATTTAAACGTCAATTAACTTTGAAAAATGTAAATTGTTAATGTTTATGTATGAATATGTTGAACAGATAGTTAAGATAGGTATGTTTAAGGAGAACGATAACATCTTTCAAGACGTAATTAGATAAATGACATTATAGTAATTTAGCATACGTTAGAGAACTTGGAATCATGAATTGCAATTAACATGTTGGAAAATATGAATATTTTTTTGAGCAATTATGATAAATAAAATAAACTTAAAAAAGAACTTAAAACATTATGGATTCTATATTGGAAGTAGTTGAAGACTAATGTTCCACACTATATTTTTAAGACAATTTTATCTGCTATGGTGTTCCGAACGTGTATTTTCTATGATATAATATTGAATCTCATAGAAAAAGCACTACAATTAGTGGACCTATCTAACCAAAAAATGTTTTAGTACTCTTTTTACGTGGACTTTGACACCATGTAAACTCTATGCTCTAAAGTCAAAAGCGAGACTAGGTGTCACATATCCAGTAGGTCTCACAAAAAAGACTCCTACAATGATAACTGTCTAGTCAATTGTCCATTCACTTTAAAATGGTTCAAAACCATTTCTTCCAACGTAAAGCTCATACTTATATTTTTAATATAAATTTTTAAAACTTGTAAGTTTCATTGAAAACTTTATGAACTCTGTAGTGAGAGATTGATGATTGTAAGTAAACACTGAGGTGCCATATATACCTATCCGAACTGCATTTTCTTTCTTTTCTAAAATGAAAAGTGATACATTAGATTCGTTTGCTTTTGTTTCAAATCTCTTGGGGGGAAGATAAAAAAAAATAACTTGAAAGAGAGTGGCGGCGAGGGCGTGTGAATAATTGGAAGGGACATTTTTTGACGTTAAAAAATAATGGGAGGAGCAAAACTTTGAAACCAAGGGGTGTGCGAGTAAAACTTTTAAAGAGTAAAAAAATGGGTCTAAAACTTCATTAATCCTTTTAAAAAACACATCTATTTTTGATTTCTTTTATAATATTATCTTTTTAGCGGTGCAGAGATTATGTACATCAGTTTTCCTTTTTTATTAACAAATACTTGCACACCTACTCCCATACTTTTCACTTGGCAAGGTTGAACTCATAACCTCTTATTTGGGAGGCTAACATCCACACCATCGTGCCAAAGGTCACTTGGTCATTACTAACAACGATTTTTGTTAGGGTAAAATGGAAAGGTCAAATTGCACAAAAGCTAACACACAAACACACACAAAAGAACAAGATATATGTCGTTCTATTAAGCTTAGCCTATGTCCACGGGAGAGAGGAGATTCACTATATCAATAGAAAATGCGGAGGAAAAATCCTCTCAAACTCAACACTCTAATCTCTCTTTGCTCACACTCACAGAGCACTGTTTTTTCTTAGTGTCATCTCACTTGCTCTCTGCTCATTTTGAACACATATAACATCTATTTATAAACAATGAGGGAGAAAGAAAAATCCGTTGAAATCTTCTTTTGGCTCCTTTAGTTAGCAATGGTGGGAGGAAAGATCAAAGCATACGGCATCCCCTTCTTGACTTTGCTTCCATTACATTAATTTTTCAATCACCAACCATCAATTTCCAACCACTATGTTTGACTCAACAATTTTGTCGGCAGTAATGAAATGCAAATCAATAGATAATAGATTTTATCCTAAAAATGCATGGTACATATCCACTTTTTCTTGACTTTGTCTTTGATCATTGATAAATCATTACTTATATGAGTTGTATTGAACTCTTTTCAGACTCGTGATTAATTTTGATGAGATTGCCTTCCACTTCATTGAGTGCATACATTTCCATTTGCAAAACTCCAAAACGAAGGTATAAATATTTAGCATTTTTCACTTTGGTTCTTGAAAAAAATGTCAAATATACACATTGCTTGTGAATGAGTGATTGTCTCTATTTTGCTAGAAATTGCAGGTTGATGCTACACCTCAGTCTCACTCTATAGATCCATCTCTGAACATAGCTTCACATGATGCTTTAAATGGATATCAGAAACCCCTGGCAAATCAAGTATGGAATTCACACAGGAAAGTTTGTTTTTATTTTGTGATATCTTTGTTAATGTTCTCTAAGGGAGATGAATCCCTTATGTCCCAACCAAAGTGTGAACTCTACACTCAGGGTATTTTTCCAAGTGAAAAAATAAAACTCTACATGCCATGTTATGTAAAGTAAAGAATATCTTGGTGCGAACTCAGGTCGAAAAGGATAGTCTACCTTCAGTTGGTGTACTTTGTGGGAACCAAAGATCCATTTTGTGATTCCAAACCTTGTGGGTAATATTTGCTAGTTTATTGCCTCACTTTATAAGATGAAGTTCACCCTTAACCTATATGAAATTATCGATGAATTACTTAAATTAACCTAGATGGAGGGTGAATAGGTTAATAGTCGAGAAATTAAAAATTAATTCGATTAATTCAAAAATTAACTTTTTCTAACATAACAAAAGCTAAGCGAGTTAAGGTTTTTGTTCAATCCAACCAATAATAAAGCTGTCCAACAACCAATAATCACAATATACACACTCTTTACGTAGAAATTTTAGGGTATATCATCGAAATAAAAACTACGACACCAACACATAAATAATATTTATTACGAATCAAAACGGTATCAAAACGTACATGAGAGGAATTATACCATATTTTCCATGGACACCTAGTTTCGTATTTTTGATATAGCACTCCGAGCGCTGTTCTTGATCCTGTAGTCACCACTGGAGGGCATCTCGATCTCCGTCTATTGACGTTTTCGAGTCAACTCGGTCAATAGTGTGTTGAGCAAGTGTAGTGGATGTATGAAGATTGTTCCCAAACACCAAGTTCTTAAGAAACTAGGTAAGCAGATGGTTGATACAGTCGATCAATAATGGATTAAAGCGTGTGCCGTGGGTATTATTAAAGATCTGACATCTCCTGTATACATTCAAGAGGGCATGCTAAAAGATGGAATTACTAGCATAAGTATTAAATCTCTTGGCGATCAAAAAGCCTTATTGCAGTTTAGAACTATGGAAGATAAAGATAACATTCTGAATAATGAAAGATTATGGCTTGAAAAGTGGTTTGAGGCTATCTATGAATGGAGTCCTAGGGAAGCTAGCTCTAATAGGAAAGTGTGGTTAAGTATATTGGGTGTCCCACTTCATGCTTGGAACGATGGCACCTTCATGGAACTTGGTGATATATGGGGGGTATCCATGGAAGTGGATCATAAAACATCCATGAGAGAATTCTTGGAGTTCAGAAGAGTTCTTATCTGTACCGAGGCAAATAAACCTATTTTCAATTCATGTGAGTTAAAAGTGGGTAACACAATTTACCCTATCAAATGCTATGAGGACAATTTGTGGACGTTTGCACACTCATTCAGTCTTAATAAAGCATCAGTCAATGCTCTAGCATCCGTTGTGTAGGAAGGCATCAATTCCGAAGGTGGTTTCATCTCAGTGCCTCTTGAGAAGATGAAACCCAGCTCCGTTGGGGTAGAGGCCAGCACCAGTCACGTCGTTGAATCTCCAAAAGAGTGTTTCAACGCTAAGATAAGCTGCCATATACTTGAGATTATAGTCGGAGCCCAGGTTTCTGAGGAGGTGGTGCACACAAGTCTACCTTTTGCTCCTGTACCGGTGAATGTAGCCATTGGGTCTACCGGCCTTACTTCCGAGAATATAGCCGTTGGACCTAAAGCTGTCCCTATGCCAGAGGAAGTTGCCATTATCAATCAGGAGGAGGCACACATTGACATGCATACAATTCCTGCACACATCCCGTCTCGGAACATAGTGCCATGTCATGCTCAATACCAATTTCAAGTTCCGTGCATCAGAAAGGGAAACAGTCTGGTTCAAACCACGTAGGGCCTATCTTTGTTCCTCCTCTGGTCGGTGTTAGGAGAAAATTGATTACATCTACGAAACCTACATTGAAGTCTAAAAGAAAGAAAAACAAAGCCACAAAGACATCCTCATCGGAGCAGCCTTGTTTGAATGAAGTTGCGACACAGTCCCCTATCTCATCAGACATTAGGAACCGCAACTATATTATTAGAAAAGAGGCAGAACGTAGAAATGGTAATGGAAACTGGTAAACTATTGGGTTTCAACTTCGGTGAAAATGAGAAAGCTGCTATTGATTCGATTATTAAGATGAGCAAGGAGGAGGACAATTTTATTTAGAAGCCATTGATTATGCTGCTGGTTATGGTCTGATTGGCTATGGTTTTGGTCTTAGGTGGTATTAATATAATTTTGCCTTGGTCTGGTATGTTACTTTAGTATGATATTTTGCATGGGTTAATTAGTTGCTTTGGTCTCTTCTACTATAATTGAGAAGTGTTCGGGTCTTGTCTCACTTGGATGCCTATGATTTTAAGGCGTGTGCTGGTTTGTGGTATCACGAATTCGATTCTTCACTGCACACGTTTTCGGTGTATTGATAAAGCCTTTGCATTGTGCTACTGCAACTGTGATATGCAAAGCACTATGCTTATATAATGGCCACATTTACTCAGTTTGCTCATGTTTTTGCCTTGGGTTAGCTGCTGGGTTGCACAGCATTGGCCAAGTATGGCTCGTCTTAGTCTGGTTTTGGTCTGGTTGGTTTGTTCTGTTTTGGCTGCCCTACTGATTTTGTTCTGCTGCTGGTTGTTATGCTGGTGATTACTTTGGTGTGCTTTGATGTTGGTTGCTTTGTTGATTTTCACTGCTGGTTTTGCTTTGCTGCTCAGACTTAGTCTTGTATTGGTCTGATTCATCTTAGCTGCAGTAGGTCTCATCCGGGCTTATCTTGTTATGATCTTGGTCTGGTGGCCTTCTTCATCTAGCCTCTACTGTGGCCATTTTCACCTAGTTCTTTGCTCTGATTCAGTGCTGGCTTGATTTGGATGGCTTGTCTTTGGTTTGGACGACCCGATTTGTCACATTTATACTTTGTTAGCTTCAGGTCTGTCTATTGTTTGTTTTGATTTTTGTTAGAATTTGGTTTGGCTGGCCTGCTTTTGTTGTTTGGCTGGCATTCTGCTGGTTTTTGCTACTGGTCACAGCTATTCATATTTTGGGTCTGCTATTATTGGTCTGCTGCTGGAGTGCTTTTGGCCTGCATATACTTCACGTTGCTGCTGGAATGCCTACTGGCTTCCTCTCTTGCATTGGCATTAGGGGTTGGCTGGCCAATTGGCATTAGGTCTTGATGGGCTGCGAATTTGCATAGCTTTTCACTTCGTGATGGTCTGATATCAGTTGGTCTGCTGGTTTATTGGTGGCCTACTAGACCGGGTGGTGGTAGCTGCAATGCTAGTGGCTGTTTGTTCTGGTGGATGTTTGTGTTTATTGCTGTTGTTGCTTCCTATGGAGCTGGGTTAGGTTTGGGTTATTGAGGTGATGTTTTGGTTGCTTTGTGTTGGTGGTTGGTTGATCTGGTAGCTAAATTATCTAGCTGTGTTGATGATCAAGTTTTATGCTCAAGTTTTATTCGTGCTTTGAGGGCTTTGTTTGCTCTTGGTCGATGTGCCCTATCTGTGCCTATGAGCTGCTGTTGTTTGTGCTCAATTTCTGTGCTTGGAGTTGTCCGATATTGCTGTTTCTTGGGGCTATTTGTAGGCTTATCTAGCAGCTTTGGGGGTTTAGCTTTGGTATTCTGCTCGGTTTTGCTAATGGGTTAGGCTGGATTCTATTGGGTTTTGTTTTGCTCTGGTCTGGGTATGTGGGCGGGCTCGGCCTTAGCGTTAGACTTGATCTGGGCCTCGAGCTTCAAAGCTTAGGCCCAGGTTTGGCCCAGTCCTACTACTCCTTGGATCGGGTCGAGCCGGTCTACAACAATGCTGGGCCCAGGTTGGATCTCGGGCCGCTTGCAGGCCTCATGCCCCCTTTAGACGCCTAAAAATGGACAATATTTTGGTGTGAATTTTGGTAGATTAGTGGTCTTATTCATTTGGCATCATTTATGTAAACCCTGACTCCACCACAAGATCTCAATGTTCATACAGTGACACTAAAATTCATTTGTTCTCTTCCTTCCCTAGTTCTCTGGGCAATTCTGCGTAGATGGACTCAAAGGATTTGATCCAATGGTCCTTGATTACCTGCAACAACCATCAAACTTGTGAGTAGTTCTCTTTTGTTAAATTTCCGGTTTTCTGTTCTTTCATGATTATTAATGTAAAAATTCTTTATCAGTTTCAGACGTCAACTTAAACCATTGCTTCTTGTTTTTGTTTTGTTTTGTTCCATTCTACTATGATAGTAGTGGTACCTTTATGAGCCCGATTGACAACTAGTTTAAAGGTTAGTTTTTTGGGGTTTTTAAAAATATTTTTAGTTAAAAAGCTAAATTGGATTTAAAATACTGTATGATAATTTAGCTTTTCAGGTAGTTTTTTTGAAGCCTGTTATTTGGGCAAAAAATTAGCTTTTTTTTGGGGGGTTCAAAATAGACAATTTTATCTTTTTATCTATATTATTATAAATAAAACCCAAACATTTGGTTTCCTAGATCAGTTGGATTTTTAATTTTCCAAAGATATCCTTACATCAAAGAAACATCGTTGTTTTGAATGTGAAATAACGTCATTTTGGTCCTTTGAGACAAAAACATTCCATAGATAAAATTGTCATCTTTGCTTTGTAATTTTGATAATTTATGTTAACCATATTATTTTTATAATATATTAGATAAAGAACTAATTCGAATTATACACGTATCTCGTGTATTCCGAACGTTAGTATTTTTAATTTAACTATTATATGTACTTGGTAATGGTGATAAATAAAATTAGGAATAATGGGTATTATTTGTGTTTTAAAAGTTATGGAAGTTTGAATAAAATATTTTTAGAGCTTCTGTTTTGATTTGATTTTTTGTTTTTTTTTTTAGTTTTTTTTTTCGTTTTTGCCTAACCGAGAAGTTTAGTTTTTTGGTGTTTAAATTAAAAAATTTAAAAAAATTAAGTTGCCCATCAGGCCTCAAGAATAGTGTCACTGTGTTTAGCACGAAGTCTGATAATTTTAATTGGAAAATAATTTTTTAGATTCCTTCTCTCGTAGTTGATGTATATCCCTTGTTTTAAATAATGATTTTTCTGAATCGGAGACAAATTTGTCTGCAGTGGGCGGGAAAATGGGTAATGTTGGAGAGATTTTTAAGTACTTTGGAGGTATCACATGTCACTCCCATGTGGTCCCATGTGGTACTTCAAACCAATAATATTTTTTCATGTGGAAAGATGAGTTCCACTTTCTTGTTACATGACAGAATATTATTAGTCTGAGATATCACATGAGAGTGTCATGTGATACATCCAAGGTATACAAAAATTTCTCGTAACATAGAGATTAACTCTGCCCGAAGCTAAAAATACCTTTGGAGAACATCATGTGCTCTCTCTCTCTCTCTCTCTCACACAATACTTATTTTTGATTTTTTAGTTAAATTTCTTATTTTTTCTGATTTCTCTTAACAAAACTAATCTAAAAAATATATTCGTTTGTTAAGGTTGAAAAAAGTTTACTAAGCTCCTGTTTACCATACTGTTTGGTACTTCTATATATATATATATATTCTAAACTATAATTTTTTTTTCTAAAGAAATGAGTATAATAGTCTTAGTAAAAAAACTTAACTATACCCTTAATAATATAAAATTTTTGTCCATATTTCAAATATTTTAATTTAAGTGCATACAGGAAAAGTATATTAGACAGTTTAATAAAAAATAAAACAAGTTTCCGTAATTATATTTTGTAACACACTTGTGATTGTTCTCTTTTTTTTTTGTGGGAAGATGGAACCTATTAAGTGTTTTTTTTGTGATCAAAATTCTTTAATTTTTTTAAATTTCTTAATGACTTGAAGAATTTTTAAAAATACTCT
>JAULLF010546645.1:0-15943 GCA_035668175.1 Sarracenia flava
ATCTTTACTTCTAAAAAAAAAATCTTTACTCATTTAGTTAAAAAATGTTTTAAGAACTTAAACATACAAAAATTAGCTAAAAAAGATTTTGGTTAAAAAAATAAAAATCTTTACTCCTAAAAATAAAAATCTTTACTCATTTGGCTAAAAAAAAAACAGAATTACTTCTTGTTTTTTTAAAAATAGAATTTTAAAAACAGATTCACAGAATTTTTTAAAAACGGAATTTTAAAAAAAAATTTACTTATTGTTTTTTTACTTAAAAAAAAGAATTAAAATAATTAAAAAAACAAAAAATATGGGACATGAGAGATGCACGCACAGTGTCATCTTCTCTAAGTCGTAAGTCGCGAGTCGCGACTGGTTCTCCGACCCGATTGGTTTTCGTGACTGGTTCTCCGACGTGACTGGTTCTCCGACACCTCGAGCTCGAGTTCGACTGGTTTTTGTGACTTCGTCTTCGTCTTCTCCGAGTCGCGACTGGTGAGTTTCGGATGCCTCCAGGTCGATCTAGACCCCAAATCCTTCCGACTGGTGAGTTTCGTCTTCTCCGAGTAAGATCTCTCCTTCCGACCCCAAATCTTCTCTTTTCTTTCGATTTTTTGATTCTGTAACTCGATTGGCCCTGTTGTATGAAACGTAACGGCCCGAAACGGGCCGTTTCGGCCGTTTTTGACCGTTACGGGGGGGCGCCACCGTTACGTAACGGTCCGTAACGGCGTTACGGCTGCGAATTTCCTTCACACCGCAAAATCGGCCGAAACGTGTAGCGGAGGTCGCCGAAACCGTTACGTAACGGTGGCGGCCGATTTTTAAAATCATGCTTATTCTTTCATTCACTCTGTGAGAAGAAACACGACGACATGAAAAGGATGTGATGATTTGGTTTATGTGCACTGTAATATTAGTCCATTATCGAGGATAAGTCCCTAGTATACGAGGTGATGATTTAGTTTTGGTAAGTTGATATTTTAAGTATTATTTGTTTGATTTTAGCAATCGATGTGAACATGTCTTATGAGTTATGATCTGTTTTATTGTAATAATTTTGTATTTATTATTTAAGATATATAAAATGTAATGCTAAAAAACTTTTATAAATTAAATTATTTATTTACGTACTCTAACCGTACTCGTTTTCTATATTTTCAAATTCCAACGTACCGATGTACGGTACTCGTACCCGTGCTTCATAGCAGCCTCTAAATATTTTGCATTTTTCTTAAAATCAAAAGGCAGAAAGTTATAGTATCTATCTGACAAGTCTCTTAACTTACTAATATAGGCTAATAAAATTATTATTAAACAATAACATACATCAAGGGTATAAATATGTCAATATAGCCATAATGCTTAAACATGCATGATCAGGCATATGAACCATATCTATATTACAAAACAGAGTGGTGTTTGTGTCACGTCATATTTTAATATAACGGTTCATATTGTTCCTAATGAGTTATCAACGGTTAAAATTGTGCCAAATGAATTAATGTTAATCTTGGGACTTATAAAAACTCTCATATTGTGTCCATGAATTTTCCCGAGGGAGATAATCATTTCAACATACTCTCTCGTTGCAATATCCATTTAATTACTTTCTCTCATTTTGAAATTGATTGTTTACATAATATATGTTTTGTTACTTTTTTCTTAATTTTTTATCTTCATAAATTAATAAATTAATAATACTTTATTTTTAATTATATACCTTAAATTAACCAATTAACTAATTTTTGAATTATTTCGGGTAAATTACAATTAGCTCTCCTAAGTTTTAAGCTTATTTCAATGACCTCCCTCATGTTATTGAAATAAAAGAGTGTAGTGTCATTTCAGTAACCTGAGAGGAGGTTCTTGAAATAAACTTAAATCTTAAGGGAGGTGAATATAACTTACTCTGTTTAAATTATTAAAATTCGATAATACTCATGGGTAATAACTAGTAGTAACACATTATTAGGCGCTTAAATTGGTATGTAGAGAGATGCCTCTACTAAATGATCCTAATAAAAATTCATCCAACCAATTTTAGTCATCATAATTGATTAACTGAAATTTTAATCCTAATTAAAATTCTTCCACCCAATGTTAATCATCAATTAATGGTATCTTTATTTATGTATCAATGATGAAAATAAGTATGCAAAGAGATGTCCTTATGTGAATTGTTCATATATCAGCATGTATATTATTAGGCACTTAAATAGGTGTAAACAAGTGCTTACACATGAATTTAATTTTATGTTCACATAAATATCTACATATGTACATATTACATAAACACATATTACATATTCATAGTATCATGTGGGTGTAAGTTATACACCAAAAAACCGGTAAAACCTATGAAGCACGGGTGTGGGTATGTGGTACGGGTACAATATGTCGGTACCTTAGAATTTGAAAATTTAGGGTAATGCCAGTACGTGTACGGCTATGATATGTTAATAAATTATTTAAATTTTAAAAGTTTTTAGCATTGTATTTTATATATTTATATATATTAAATAATAAATATAAAATTATTACAATAACATAAATCACAATTCGTAAGACATGTTAACATCGATTGCTAAAAACAAACAAATAGTACTTAAAACATCAAATACAAAACTAAAAATAAGAGTACATCAAATATAGAATCCATAAAGGCACGAATCCATGAACAAAACTAAAACATTCAAGTATTAACAAAAAGTCTTGAAAAGTTGTCAATCTTCAATTTCATCGGTTTCATCTCTGAACAATACTGCTTCCATCTCTAGTTCATCAAGTGAAAGATTTGCAATTTCAAATAAACTAGCATCCTCCATTGAATCAAAAGCATCTCCACCAATATCCCACAACTTTGTCTCCCCTTCTATATACTAGGGACTTCTCCTTGATAATAGACGGATATTGTAGTGCACATAAACCAAATCATCACATCGTTTTGCTATCATCTTTGAAAGTACAACTGCGAACCGATAAACTAACCTATAGGGGGGAGAATAGGTTAGGAGCCGATAAATTAAAATTTTCAATTTTATTTATTAATTATCTAACCTAACATAATAGCAAGTTAATGTTAATAATTATTACATCGTCATAAAGTTATAAAAAGCTATAAGTATCCAACAACCATAAGGAACACACGATATACGTGGAAACCCTAGGGAAACTCCCCGGGATGAAAACCACGGCACCGACACACGGTGGAAACTATGCATTATAAATCAAAAGGTTTACAGACAGACAGACTAAGAATTAAACCCGTAACACAGACGGCGAACCTATCTTTTAACCTGAAAGCTCTGCCCCGAGCCCCTTATTGATCCCATAGTTGCCCAACTCGCCTTCCAATGTTCTATGAGTATCACCATACTCAATCCGAACGAAATTCGTGTGTAGCATGCGGTCCACGGGAACTAGTCCCGATCTTCTTATCAAAGAGGGCTCCGAGATATCTCGGCCAGGTGTGCGTTCAAGCACAGTGCAGTGGAATGTGGTGGGAATGATGGAAAGAAGCATGATAACCTAGATGAACTCCTAATGACCGCTAGGACAAGGGCACCTATGGTTATAACTCCAAATGTGGTCTAGTTACCAATCCTAGGAAAGGTAAGAACTACGGCACATAGGAGGGTGGTAACATCGAAGGTTTCTCCGGAACTATCGAACCAAGAGGCAAGAGTGTGAGATTATCACAAGTCATACGGTCTCAAGCTACTACACGGAAACACAACCGAAACTATGATGGTGAAACTAACATAAGTCTCAAAACCTACAATTGCTATAAAGGAAACCTCAAGCTATATGCTATGAATGTAAGAACTAATAAAGACATACAATAGCTAGACAAGATATCTAACATAAATCCTAAGGAAATTTACAAGAAACATGGATGAGAATATATACCACCATGAAAGGGAGTAGCATTACCTTGGATTATGATGTGTCTTTAGGCATTGATGTGGGATCCAATACCAGGGGGCTTGAGCAAGCCAAGGGAGAAGTTACTGCTTCTCCTGGAACAGCCAAGAGGCTGGGAGAGGATTTCTCAAACGACCTAACGGCGGTATGAAGTGTTTATATAGAAAAACACATTGGCGCTCGAACGCTCTTCGAGCACGCCGCAGGTGCTATAACGCGTTCGTGCGTTCTTCGGGCACAGTTAAAGGTGGTAGGCTTTTTTTTGCCCGTGCCAATGAGAGTCGTTAGGGTTTCAATGCTGAGCTCGATCGCTCTACGGGCGCACTACTGGTTCCTGGAAAACCCAACTCTCGATCAAGAGGAAATGAGACTTTGAATAGGGGCGCTCGAGCTCTCTACGGGCTCTCTTCGGGCGCCTCAATATCTCAACTCTCGGCTTATCAAGAAAGGCATAAATTAATGTTTGCCGCTCGATGACGCTTGAGCGTTCTGCGAACGCTCCAGGGCGTTGGAAGGTGCTCGTGCCCCTTCGCGCGCCAGTGCCTAGAATACATAGTAAGTCATGAATTCTATAAGGCAACAATATACACAAACTACCATAAACATGATATGACATAAATGCATATGGGTGTGTATGTGAGTACGATATACCTTGTAAAGATCGGAGCAGGCATGCTGAATGTGATCTGGACGGAGGACTTAGACACAAACACCCGAAAACCCCAAACCCAAAATTAAAGGAATAGACACAATGGTTTTGTGCTTAATCCGGGAATAATCAAAACACTAACAATCTTGTTTCTTCTCACAGAGTGAATGGAAGAATAAGTGCTCCAATTCCTTTCACAACAAGAAGAGGAACATGGTTGGCCAATTAACTTCACTACCAAAGACTGGGGTACAAGTGTAGAAGATTCATGTACTAACCACCGAACAATTGGTTCCATCACTCCTTTATCAACTTGGGAATCAGAATCTCCAAAACTTTATAAACAACTTGAAAACTTAGCATGCTTAGCATTAACATCTCTTCTCTCATTTGGATCTGGAAAGTATTTTATAAAACACTTGGTCCTTATTTCTGAAATTTCTTCATCCTTATGGGGAGGAATACGATTGTGATTTTCTTCAAGCCACATTGCACTATAATACCTAGGTTGTAGAATAAAAAAATCAAAAGAAAATTATGTTATTCATATCTAAAAAATATAACTCAATAACACATGATTAGTATGTACGAAGATTTTAAAAGTGACTGTACCTTGGATTTAGAGAACGTGCCAAGCAATGAAGAGGGGTGCTACTTTTAGTCTACCTCTCAACAAGGACTTGATGCACCACAGAATAGAAGGTCGAGTCCTCACTTTCTAGCTTTCCTTCATGGCTATAGATGGCCGTCTTCACCTTCTCAATCATCGAATCCCACATTTCATAAACCAAGTGTAGGCATGGTTTGTTAGTGTCACAAAATCTAAACATCTCACAGATTGACAATGTGAATGAGAGTATGTATTCTATCATGTCCCACCAAATATCACTTGGCACTTTTTCCTTCACTAGTGCGGCTTTCCCAACATCATCTTCTTTGTAGGAAGTCCATCTCTCACTTATTACCATTGATTGGAGACCACGATAAATTAGTTTAAACCTCTTTAACATAATAATTGCATATGCAAATCGTGTATCTGTAATAAAAAGTAACTTCAAAGGTATAAACTCATTAAAAATAGCCAATCACATAGAATGATTCATGATGAAATTCTTAACGAACATAATGTTATCAATCACTAGTGTAATTCAGTGACACTCATCATAGGCATATGCAGCAACTCTAATTTCCTTTGCAGCACATATTCTTTAAAGCAAAATTAAGTATGTGCACTACACAAGGTGTCCAAAAGATCTTGGAATAAGTAATTTCAATGATTGATCCAGTAGCACTACAAACGGGAGCATTATCGATAATAACTTGAATCACATTTTGAGTTCCTACTTCATCAATCATCATACTAATTAATCTGGCAATGTAGTACTTATCCTTAAACTCATTTTCACAATTAATACCTTTCAAAAACATAGCTCCACCATTTGATGTTGTCATAACATTAAGAAGAGGCCTTCTTTGTGTATCAGTCCATCAATTAGCAACTATACTTAAACCGTTCTCATTCCATGATTCCTTCACTGGCTCCAACAACCTTTCAACATTTGCCCTTTCTTTTTGTAGTAATGTAGTTCGTAACAAATTATAACCAAGAAGGACATACCCAATTATTTGATTCTCAACAATTTATTGAAAATCGCTCACAAAATATGGATTCCTAGCCAAATGAAATGGCAAGTTAGTTGGTAGAATATGCGAGCAATCAAGGAATACAAATGATCTCATACACTTTGATTTAGTGCTATCTCTAAGGACTATTTCCAGACGCCTTTCTTTTTCTGAGCTCAAATCTTTCCAATCTAAATGTATTGCTCGCCTTAATTTGAGAAGAAGGCGGCAAAGGAACATTTTTAGGCTTAGTAAATCTTTTTCCGAATCTCAACTTCTTCATCTACCTTTTTTATTTCAGAAAGAATATAAGGCTTGCTTTTCACAACATTACATTCTTATTCCCTGATTTTTGATTTGGAGTAGATGTGCTTTCACTCTAAAGTACAACCCTTTGAATTTCATATTACAATAATTGCACTTGAATTTTGTACTACTACTTCCTCCTTCCCTCATTTTAACTAGCTTTTTAACATATTTCCAAAGAGGTGCAAACTAATTTTGTTCAATAGAAGGAGAATTTGAAGTAGACCCACACTTCCGGATGAACTTATTTTTCTATAAAAATTGACAAAATAATTTTGAACTATATGCAAATCATCAAAAGAAAATAAATAAATAAACAAACTACCTTAAGCAAAGAGCACTTACCATTACAATGGGCAATGAAATCATTCACTCATTCACTCATTCAACAAAGCTTAAGCAAGAATTCAACAAAGCAACTTTTGAAAAAAAATTATAAAAAATTTAGTTAAACAAAGCAAAGCAACTAGCCAGCCATTCATCAAAACAACTATTTATATTAAAAGAATAAGCAAGAAATTTACCATAAATTTACCATTCACTTAATCAACAAATACTGATATTTGAAAAAAAGAAGAGATTAAACAAAACTGCAAATATTGAAATTAACACTATTAACAAGAAATTAAGGAATAATGATATTCAGACTCATAAATAATGATATTCACCAGATACTAACAAATATTCACATCAGTATAAAAAAATATTCTCAATTTGACAAACAAATTAAAGCAAAAAAAGAAAAGAAAAGAGATTAATCAAGAAATAATGAAATTAAAAAAAAAGAGATGAGAACATGAAAGTCAGAAACAAAGTATAACAAAAATATTTCTTTTAAAATAAAATTGTAAAAAAGAACTTGGATATGGATCTTCAAACTCGTCGACTTTACTATCATTGTTCGTGTTCATCGTGTTTGACCAAAGAAGAAGTCTTTGGCCAAGCGGCGAAGGGTATGGACCTTCAAACTAGTTGATGGCAATGAGTCGCTGACTCGATAGCGACATAAAATCTGGGGGGCTTCACAAGGCGCAGCGACGACGAGCTTTGGATGATGGCACAATGGCGACACGGCGAGCTTTGGTCAATGGTAACGAAGGGCTTTGGTCGACGGCGAGTTAGTTCTTCACAATTGCAAGTTGCTGCGGTGCCTCATAAGGTCTATGGTAAGGTAAAGGTCTCACGTAGGGTTTTGAACTTTTGTGACTGTTTGATAATAGGGTTTTTAGTTTTTAGTAAACTGACTTTGAAAATATTATCCTATTGGTCCAATTTTATTAATATTTACATTTTTGTATTTTTTAAAATTGCATGAAAACCCCAAAACGTACCCAAATAAAAGTAATAGCCACTCATTTGCCATACCCGGTACGTACCGGAGCCGTACCTATACCCACGGAGTACCTGGTACGTGTACGACACCATTTTTTGAGTACCGTGCTTCATAGAGAGGCTGCCTTTTGTGTTGTGAGAGGACTTCAAAAAGAAATTTCTGCCGACAGTTCATTTTTTATGCTACAAGGAGAGGACTGGAGTCTCGACAGCTCAGGAAAATGAAATCATATAATTTTTTTTCTTTACATTTTCCCGTCAATTAAAGTTTTCAACTCTATTCTTAAATCTTGTCATTTGTCAATTTTCAAAGTTAGAAATTTTTCAAAATAGTTGCATAGCAACTTATTCGTTCAGTTATCTGTTGACCATGTGATCATCCGCACACGTCCCAGAGAACAAAAATTTTCTCAATTGAAGTACATTTGAACAAATATTTTCTCTTTTCATGATTGATATGGGAGTGAATATTTGATATTGACTTTCTCAAGGCCTTGATTATCATTCATATAATCATATTTACTGACATTGCTACATTCCATTTTCTTTGTCTCAGCACAAAGGGGTAAAGCTTGACCTATGATTATTAACAAAATAGAATGCTCATTTGAGAATTTCATTTGTTTTGGTTGTATACGTTCTTCACATGCATCAATATCAACTGGTCCATCTCTTCAGGATTATTAGAATAATTTTGCATCTGGGAACTTGAAACCAAGATTGCAATTTTTTTGGTGACTGCTTTTCATTTCTTTTTTTCTTTCTTTTTTTTTCATTTAGAAATTTTTTTAAGTCTTTCTAGTCTGTTCCTCTTGTAGTCTAATTGTTAAATCACTTCACACAATTGCTTTAACTATTATGGTTCTAAGTGAAGGGGAGTGTCGGCGCAACGTAGAGTTGTTGCCGTCTGACCTGGAGGTCAAATAATCAATGCTCTATATGGAGCCTGGTCATCTCCGTGCCTGATCAGGAGATCAGATCCTTGCAGGAATCTGCTGATCAGGACATTACTGGTTTTGGGTCCCCGGTCCCTCCTCCTTGATCAACAATCACTTACATCTAACCGAAATATTTAGCTACTCATCATCTTTAAAAAATATGAATATTTTTCTGTGTCCTAGACTCCTAGTGTCTTTAATATGATAATTAGATGAACTCGGCACTTAGAATCATACTACCCATAAGTATCCTGGGCAGATTTAGAAGGTATAAATGGTTTAAAACAATTGTTGACAAGCTCTTTTGCTCCCAGCCCCTTTTTTTTAAAAATCTTTTTTCTTCTCTTTTCTTTTTCTTTGGCTTGTTACTGCTATAATATAAAATGATCTGTTGCAAATTCTACAGATACACAGCTGCTTCACATTCACTGCCGACCCAGACTTCCTCAAGAATGACATCCGAGTCAAGCCGGATCTTGACGCTCTCGGCGTTCTAGGCGATACTGGGTGGTACTGTGTCAGGTCGATCCTTTGGGCCGCCGACTTTGAGCTCCCTAAAACAGTAACAGCTTCACGTGGCCCCATTTTCAACGAAGTGGGGGTACTTCTGTCCTGTGGAGCTTCTTTAACTTGGGAAGACGGCAAAGTAGCGAGCTTCCATTGCTCGTTCCTATCCAATTTGACCATGAACATAACCGCTCTTGGAACAAAGGGAACTCTGCATATTCGGGACTTTGTTATTCCTTTCGAAGAGAAGGAAGCTTCATTTTCTGCAGCGACAGAAAGCGGGTTCACGGAACTCGTGACGGGTTGGGTACCGAAGCCAAGTGAGCACACCGTCGTGACGGATCTTCCTCAGGAAGCCTGCATGGTGAGGGAATTTTCTAGGTTGGTTGAGGGTATAAAAGGAAACGGGTTAGGACCGGAGAAGAAGTGGCCAACCTTCAGTAGAAAGACTCAACTGGTTCTGGATGCGGTCAAGGCATCCATCGACAAAGGTTTTGAACCTGTGGAGGTTGTGGGTTAATTCAATGAGACTATACCCAAATGTCTCCTATCATTCTCAGATTGTTCATTCTTGCTCCGTTGATCTCAGGGACTTTTATTATGTGTTCTGGTTTATGGTTTGCGTGTGACTCCCGAAGAATTAATATGTAGTATTTGGTTCATTGGAATGATTTCTAATAGGAATGTGAGGTGGAATGGTTTAGGGCCATGTAGAATATCCAATGATTAGTACGGTGGAATGATTTCTGGAATAAAGTTATATTTATATGAACATAATTAAAATGCTTTTTTATTTGTTACAAAGAATACATTCTCTATGTGGGTCGGGAGTCTAAGCTTAGGAGTCAAGGGTTTGGAGCCCTAAGGTCCATGGTTTAAGGATTGAGGGCCAGGGGTCAGATTTGGGGCTTTAAGGTTTAGGGGTCAGAGGCTAGGGTCTAGGGTCAGGGATCAAGGTTGGGGTCGAAGTTCGGTTTGGGGTCAAGGGATCGGGGTCCAATATCAAGGTCCAAGGTATTGAGGTTGGGGAATGGGGTCGAGAATTCGGGGCCAAAGTCTGGGGCTGAGGGGTTTAGGATCTATGAGTTGGGGGCCATGTATAGAGAATCTGAGTTTCAGGGAGGCAATGGCAAGTTGGTGGAGGAAGTGAGAGTGGGAGTGATAGTGGGGTGGTCGTGTGGCGTGATAGTAAATGACGATTTTATAATATATTGAATGGAATGATCATTCTGTAACACAATGATTCACGATTTTATTAAGAATATGCATTCGTTCATTTTTTGTTGAATTAAATGGTCTAGATATTTGAGATAACTTCTATTTTTTTGCATTTTTATTTATTTTTTTTCTAGATATTTAACACCATTGAAATTAGTAGTTTATATATTGTAGTTTATGATAGAAGTTATGCGTTTTTTGGTAAATATGATATCTAAAATAGAAGAAAAAAATAATTATAAATTGTAGAAGTTATAAATGTTTAAAAAATTATAATTTATTATTAAAATCAATAACAGAAAGCTAAAAATTAGCATATTATAAATTTGTCCAAACATCCCCATTATGGCTTGTGAGTATCAAACATTGGTTAGGTACAAGTCATAGGTCCATTTCATATCAAATAAAAAAAAAGTGTTTTAGTAAAAAGTGAAATAAAAGTAAATAAATGAAAAGAAAATTGGATTCATTTGACTGATATGAATGATTTGGTGAGAAAGCTTTGAAAAAAAAAATGTATTTGCCCATATCAACTTTCATTCTTTTCGTAAAATAACAAAAAGACTATTTAAACTAAAAGCTTACCAACAGTTTTACTTACGATTCATTTTATTGATGTAGTTATGAGATTAAATTTTATTAATTTTAAAAATAAATTTATGATACTTGTTTGGAGTGTTTAGTATTTTTTTTAATATAAAGTGTTAGTAGAACTTTTTAAATAAAGACAATTTATCTAGGAACAAGGTATAAAAAGCCGAATGCATTTAAAATTATAAGTTTTTTTTTGTTTTTTCTTAAAAAACAAATTGAGGCAAGATTACGTTTGTACGTAATTGGTACATTTTCATTTTTCACCTCTTTTTTGGCATTAAATACAAGAAATTTTCTCCCTATTTTCAACACTTTTTACCATTTTCTTCCATTAAAATACTTTGGTTTGATTAAAAAAACATTTTCATAGGATAGTTAGTATATTCAAATTATTAATGTCTGGAGTATTAATGTTGGATTATTAGTGTAGTATTTTTTTATACAGAAAGATGTTTGTTAAGAATATGATACTTAAGAATAAATAATACGTTATTTGATTTGACATGATTTTAATAGGATTAAATTTTTTTATGTACAAAATTGATCGAAATAGTCTCAATATTAACCAACTTACTCCTCTTATGGGTTTAGGATAATCCCCTATATGAGGCATTAAGTTAGTTAGAGGATTTTTTAACCATCATCTAAATGGTTGCAAAATGAAGTTATATATGAGACTATTAGTGAAATAGTCGAATCTCAAGTCCTAAACCCGCATACAAATATGGGTGCTTCAATGATATAAAATAAAATATTTTGGGTGAAACAATATTAATTCACTTATATTGAGTAGACGAGTGACAAAATCGACCTATAGTGAGTCGATCGAATATTTTCATTTACTAAGAATACCACGTAAATATCATGTAATAGTCTGGGTGTCCATAATAATTTTCTTTCAATCCCTTTGGCCTTTTGTGACCGTTTGGTTGAAAGATAGGATTACTTTTAGTAAATAATTAAAGTATTTAGATTGTTAATGTCTAGAGTATTATGAATTGAATTATTAGTGTAATTATTTTTGTAAAGGAGAGTGTTTGATTGAGAATATGATAACTTAGAGATAAGCAAAACGTTATTTGGTTTGACATGATTTTAATTGAATTAAATTCTTTAATGTATGATGCACTTGATAATATAGGAAATGTTAAATTCGGCCATTACCTAGGTGGGATAAGTTTAGTCCCTCATATTGGAGATTTGAACCATCGATAACGACTAAAATTTCATCCATGGATTGGGAAGGAATCCTGAACGAATAAGCCACAAGTAAATCAAACATGGAACAAATAATAAGAATCAAAACAACCACACAACAAGAAGCACACACAAGATTTATGTAGTTCGACAATGAGTGCCTACATGCACGGTTTTACAGTTCTACTATAATCACTATACAATGAGTTACAAGAGTTCTAGAGGTTCAAAGAGCAAAATAACAATGTAAAACAATGCTACAACATATAACAACGTAAACCCTATGCATTAATTAAAACCTGTTCCGCGCACAGACCACCCGAGTGGTCCATCAATCTATCATCGAGAGGTCGAAGGGAGCACTCAATTTCTGTGCAGGCTGTTGCAAGCGTAGCCATCGCTTGAGCGGTCCGTCCAAAATCTTAGATTTTTCTTCACCTCCAAGAATCTCCCACTTGAAGTAAAATCCATCCTAAGCCAATCGATGCCCATAATTGACTGTCTCCTTCACCACATAACACTAACCTAGACAATTCTTTCCCTGAGCGCCAATCTCCTGTCTTCTAAGCCAGAAGACTGACAAAAGCTAAACTATCCCTCAACTTCTCCACTATCACCACTTTAGTAAACATATCTCTATAACTATCATTCATATAGATCTTCTCCAGATTAAGCTGACCCTTTTCTAACTGAGAGCGTATAAAGTGATATTTGATATCTATATGCTTGGTCCTTGAGTGAAATGCCGAGTTATTTTCCAAATATATAGCGCTTTGACTCTCGTTGTACAATTGGCACTTATCTTGAACTCTGTCTAATTCCTTCAAGAACCCTTTCAGCCAAATCATCTCCTTACACGTTTTAGTGGTTGCAACATATTCTGTCTCTATGGTCGAGATTTTCATAATCTTATGTAGTTTACATGTAGCTTATCCTTGCACTCCTTAGGGTAAAGACATACCTATAGTACTCTTCCTACTGTCGATATCCCTAGCCAAGTCTAATTCAACAACTCCCTCAATTGAATACCCGAGCCCCCGTAACACCAAGCATATTCCATGGCTGCCTTGAGATACCTCGACATCCACTTCACTACTTCCTGGTGCTACTTGCTTGATACGATATGAACATGCTTACAACTGCCACTGTATAGGCGACGTCCAGCCAAGTGTAGGTCATGGCATACATCAGACTTCCTACAGCTGATGCATAAGGAACATTTGATATGTAGCTCCATTCCTCATCAATGACAACTCCTTGTTTAATTGAGAGCCTCAAATGAGCTCCTAAAGGTGTGCTAACAAGCTTAGCACATTCCATGTTGAAATGCTGCAGGACCTTTTCAACATACTCGGCCTGTGATGGCTTCAGCTTTCAATCCTTCTTGTCCCTGCTAATCCTCATATCGAGAATTTGTTTGGCTTCACCCAAATCCTCTATTGCAAACTCTAGGGATAATTGTGCCTTAAGATTTAAAATCTCATCCATCGTGGATCCTCCAATCAACATTTCATCTATGTATAGGAGGAGTATAATATAAGAAGTATCAAACCTCTTCATATTGCAACAATTGAGTCACTATGGTATCTATTGTACCCAGTGTCTGCTATAAAACTATCGACTCATTTGTACCACTGTCTAGGTTCATATTTTAACCCATACAGGCTCTTCTTGAGTTTGTAAACCAACTCCTCCTTACCCTCAAACTGATACCTCTGTTGGTGGCACATATAGATTTCCTCTTCTAAATCTCTTTGGAGGAACGTCGTCTTAACAACTAGCTGCTCCAGATGAAAGTCCTCGGTAGCCACCAGACATAGCATAGTCTTGATGGTGAATATCTCCACAACATGAGAAAATATCTTTGTGAAGTCAATTCTCGGATTCTATTGAAAACCCTTGACCACAAGCTTTGCCTTATACTGCATGCTCCCATCAGCTTCTTCTTTTGGCCTGTAGGCCCACTCATTCTACT
Source organism: Sarracenia flava (assembly GCA_035668175.1). Classification (NCBI taxonomy): domain Eukaryota; kingdom Viridiplantae; phylum Streptophyta; class Magnoliopsida; order Ericales; family Sarraceniaceae; genus Sarracenia; species Sarracenia flava. Next base: position 14,255 of record JAULLF010546645.1, read on the forward strand.
GTGCTGATTTTTCTATAGGTAGTTGCACCAATTCCCAAGTCTTGTTAGATGACAATATCTGCATCTCTTTATCCATTTCCTACTCCTATTCACCTTTTTGCATTAACCTGCAAAGCTTTTTCAAAACATTCTGATTCTTCACGGTATGTCAACAACAAATAGTGCAAAGAATGAGAATATCTAATAGTGGATCTGCTAACTCTAGTAGACCTCATAACAATGTGAGTCTGTGGTTCTACCTATCTCACCCTTCTAATTCCGTAGACTTCCTAGTAGATCTGTGAAGGTGGTTGTACATTTTCATCTCAGGATTCTAAGACTTTGCTAGATGACCCATAAAAAATCACATAATTCGACTCACCTACTATGTCACCCCTCTGGTCCCATCTATTCTTATAGAAAATTAACTCATTAAACACTAAGTTCACATTCCTAACAACCTTCCTACTTATGAATCCCACAACCTATAACCATAGGTGTCTTCAAACTAACTACTATAATATTCATCGCCAATGTCTGACTTTAAACATGTCAGTTTTAAACCCGTCTCATTTTAAACCAACACCTTTCGATTTTTGAAAATATCGAACACTTCTAACTTGTTCTTAAGAAATAGACCCATAGCTTCCTAGTAGCATCATCAATTAAAGTTACAAAATACCTGCACCACCAAGAGAAGGTACCTTAATTAGCCCACCCACATCTGTATGAAATATCTCAAATTTACCTTCGGAGTCTTTGCGTGCTTCATAAAGTTGCCCTTTTTCTATTTCCCAAGAATGAAGCCTTCAAAGAAATCCACGTCCGTATATTCAATTCCCCATAGCTTCCCTGTATGCACATTGTCTTTATCCCTTTCTCACTCATGTGACCAAGACGTTTTTGCCACATCTCTGTTTCAGTCTTTGATGTACTGACGCCACTACTATAATTTTGGTGTAAGAACCCAAGGACATATACAGTGTTAATGAGAAACAATTGAGATGTATTTGCATTTATTATTTTCATATCTATTGTGTGTGATGTGTGAATGCATAGTCCGTATATTTTGTCCAGTATTTGACTTGTCGCATGAAGCGAGGAAGATCAGGTCAAAGATTCTGACAAATATACAAGTGGGCTCACAATCGCAATGGACCCGGAAAATCCATTGGTATGGTTGTAGCACATCGTTATATTAGCCGGTCTTGGCTAGGTTGAATTGATCGAATTTCGGTCTTGAAATTTGATGCTCGAGCTTGGTGTGTTAGTACACTTGGAGTGTATTGAGCATGATCATTAGGATGATCAATTCTATACTGACTTTATGAATTGATCTACATCCTATATTATCATGTATTGCACATACTCTTAATCCCGATGTAATTGATCGAATCATGTTCAGATAATACGCAGTACTTTGAGTCACCAATGGCTAAGATTTTGATATTGAGATCAATATGACCGGTGGGTTGGGTACTGTCGTTCTTTGATCAATGGTTGATAATCAACTAACGAAAACCACATCCGACTTAGGTTGAGGACTTCCCCCTCATGTGCTTGGATTATAGGTTTGAATATGCCAGAATCTTGCAAGTGGATCTCTTGATCTGGCATGTCAAAAGGATAAGCAGTGCGGGTGCGAGGAAAAGAGGATTATCGAACCGGGTTGTCAGTAACCTAATTCGATTTTTGGGAATCCATATCTTA